>CM029656.1:475872-555872 GCA_017311315.1 Dendrocalamus latiflorus
TATCTTCGTTTTTACATGAGATAAGTCCAGAAAGGAAGCACCATTTCGACCAAATGGAAGGAAATGCTAATATTCACCACTAGTATCACAGACGGTTCATCGGTAAGAACCGTCTGTGATATTCATTTTTCCCGACATCATCAACACAGACGGTGTCCAAATTAAAACCGTCTGTGATAGTTTCTGTCACAGACGGTTTTGTCAAACCGTTTGTGATTTGGCGTCTACAATAATACTTATGTAGTAGTGACTGATGACTGCTTATCTAAAACGAGCATTTGTTGGCATGGGAAAGTTCTTTAATTTGAAATAACTTTTGTTTTCATGGTTTTCTTGGTCAGTTTCTTAGTGATAAATCTTTGCTCTTGTAGGATGCAAAACACAGCGGTGCAAGAGTTAGTATAGAAACATCTCCTCATTACCTTGGATTTTCGGCTGAAGAAATTCCAGATGGGGACACTCGCTATATGTGTGCTCCTCCTATAAGTGATGCCACTAACAGGGAAAATCTCTGGGAAGCTCTGCTTGTATGTTATTTCCTTTTGTTACCGATTCTGACATGTTGCAACCTTCTAATCAACAGTTTTAGGCTAATTATTAAATAACTGTGTTGGACCGAAATGGCGACAGAGGGGGGGTGAATGTCGATTTCAAATTCTCGACCCCTCACAAATACTCACGAAAGAGAAGACACTCCAGTAGCTACAGAGCTAAAAGAGAGTGCAAAGAATTTGAGAGAAACTGAGCCAAGCACGCAAGGGCTCTCACAAAAGGATTTTCTCCAATAGCTAATGAGAGCTATGAAGAGGAAATTGACGCGAGACCAAGCCCTTACAGAAGAAGCACTGAGAGCAAAAGACCAAGATAATTAACAGAGAATCACCTGGAGGACAAGACCTAAAAACCAGAAAATGCAAAGCCTCCAAAACCCTAGGGCCGGTCAGACCGCCATGGTCAGGCCGGTCTGACCGCCCCTGGCCGGTCTGACCGCCATGGCTCGGCCGGTCAGACCGGTCTGGTGCCGCCGGTCAGACCGCCTAGGGGGGTCCGGTCAGACCGCCCCCTGTTCCCAGCAGCCCGAGTGCACCTGAATTTTCAAAACTTTGAGCACTAAATTCAGATCTTCGAAAAGCACAAAATAGGGTCGATTTCCTCCATTCTTTTTGACCCTGAGAACTAAGACTATATTCCAAATAGAGAGGAGGCTCTAGGGAACAAAGAAATCAACCCTAAAAACATGAATTTCAGATTATTGAAAAATCTGAAACTTTTACCCGAGACAACCCAAAAATCAAATTGCTCCCTAACGGTTGATCCTTTGGCTACGAAACTTTGGGGATAGCTATTAGATAGCCTCTGGATCCTCCATGCCAAAAATCAAGCCACCTCAACAAGGGAAACTCAAGAAACCACAAAACCCTAGACAAGCCAACATGAACAGGGGACCTTGAAAAACCAAATCTGGGATTAAACCAAAGTTTGCTCTAGGGGAAATCAATCAAACTATCTTGGAGCATCCTCCCAACATAGAGCAACCCATTTTGGTACTCTCCAGCAAGCAAGAACTCAAAACAACGAAAAACAAGAAATCACAGAAAAAGGCAACGAAGAACAGAGAGCAGCACGAACAGGGAAACTTCAGATTTTCATTGATTGAATCAATAGGACTACAGAGGAATCCCGATACGCATGGACATTAGAACCATGAATGATTACAAGGATTCACTACTCTCACTCCCTCTCCAACTCAACCATACATGCTTGGAATGGGAAGAACACCACACTCTCACCTAGAACACATCGTAGAGAACAGAGGGAGCACTACTCTGCCACTACACCAAACCTCACCCACTAAAGAGCTAAAGGAAATAACCTTCCCAAAGTCTCTTTTGACTCTAAAACCCTAATTCCACCTCAAGTGCTCAAAGAGGGCATGCAGCCCCTCATCTCCTTTTATAGCGCTTGGCTAACGGGTCTCCGCCCCGTTACGCCCGCTATATCCAACGGAGCCCGCTCCCGCTTGTGCAGCCTTGCGAATTTCCCGATTCGCCCCTCCTGCACCTTCCGGGAAGCTTCCGCGCTCCTTGCCTCGCACGCCTCGCAACCACCTCGAGTTCACGTCGTCTTCGACACATCCCGACCGTTCTGACCTCAGCGCCACCTGCGCCTAGTCCGGTCCACCGTGTCTCGCCACGACTCCAACTCGATGTCCTTTAGTCACACAGACAAGAAACACGTCAAATAGCACCGCTCGATACATGAAAGCGTAAATACCATAAGCACATCACACTTATCATGCCGAAGTCCAAACCTGTCGAAATATCAGAAAATGCAACCTAATCCCATACGACCAAGTTTGACCAAAGTCCGACCGAGTCCATTGCACCATGCAACGACTCAACTCCGAATCACTCAAACCAAACTCAACTAACATAACCAAAGTTAATTACTCATCATACACATATGGTCACCTCCACATGGTTCATCAAACTGATGTTAGGATGGGCACATAGACATGTTGAGCTCAGACCATTCACCGTCAGCTCCTGATCTCAAACTAATGGAGGAAGGCAACTTCTTAAGGGCATGGGTAGGTATATCATCTTTGCAAGTTAGTTTTAACAGTTTGTAAAAGCACACTGCTAACTTTTTACAGAAGTTCATATATGATAATTTGGTGTAAATTTTGGCAGTTTGTTCTCCCTGTAACATGGTCCTATGGACAAAAGTATGGCATTAGCTTAAATCAACTTGCCACATGGTGGAGTGAAAAGCCAGCGAAGCTTGCAGGGCAAAAGAACAAGGTAGTGATAATATTGTGAAAAACTAACGAGTTGAACTGTGCGCAAGAGAAATATGTTATTCTTCACTGAAGTGGAATTCACTTGTGGTTTTGTTCACAATTTCTTCTAGTTGTTGAGCTATTGTTCAGCGCTCAGTTGTTGAGCTATTGTAATTGGCATTCAAGAAATAAACCAAGCTTCTCTCATGCCCCGAAACCTTGCTCTTGCCCTGCATTGGCGCCGGCCACTGGAGCCAAGCCGCGAGGGCGACAACAAGCGAGTGAGCGGCCTAGGACGACTCATTCCACTATCTACATTACGAACACCAATATTCATACGTTGGGAACATTGCACAGAAGAAGATACGGACAATATGTGGAATTCTTGGAAGAATCATGATGTTTTCATCTTCTTTTTTGAAGCAAGATACTACTGTTTTCATTTACGTACGCTTAAATTTACATCTGCTTATTCTTCTCATTTTCTTTAAATACCATTCTGGTGGATCACTTTGATACCATACAACACACAAACTCAAAAGTAATGCTGATTACTTGATCGAAATACTACATCTCAAATGTAGCACTGATTTTTGTAGGGAGCTATTCTACCAGGATACCATGCTGACATTGTAGTCTAGAAGCCTGAAGCGCAGTTCCATCCTGGTGACAACCATGTCGTATACCATAAGCATCCGATTTGCTTTTCTACCTTGAATGGTCTTTATTATTTCAACTCATTACCATCTGAACTGTTGTATTCTGGTATGACACATGTAGATTGTGCTTTGTAAAACTTGTTGCCTATACCTATTGACCAAAATTTCATTCCCTTCGTATTTTTGTAGAGTATTTCAGCGTATTTAGGAAAACAACTTTCCGGTAAGGTCCTGTCGACTTTTGTGAGAGGGAACCTTGTGTTCGCCGAGGACAAGCATGCGAAGGCTGCTTGTGGCGTTCCGATCCTCGCCAAGTAAAATGCAGGTGTTGTGATATGGCATGTTTACATTACTAACTAGTTGAGCATACAAAACAACAAGGTGCATCGCATGGCATGACAAACTAGTAATTCTTGTGCTTATTGTTTGTTTTCTTGTGTTTTCAGGTGGATGCCAAGCTGCCGTTGTTGATTTGTAGCGTATACCATCGTGTGCGTTAAGTTGATTTGTAGAGCTGTGGTGTGTCCATGTGTATAATTGAATTCACCTCAGCCATTGTTGCCTCAAATTCGAACTCGATTGGACTATGTAGTTTCTCGGCATCTATTTATTTATATGTCGTTCAGATATCAGACACATCCTCAATTGATGTGGTAGAATAATTTATCTCTTTTTTCTCAGCCTGGTTTATCTAGATAAACTAGCATAAATAAATGAACGAAAGTAGGCATGCTCAAATGCCGGGCCGAGCCACGACCTTCAAGAACCGGGCCTGAGCCTCGTCCAGCCCGACTAGACCGAAGCCCAAGAGTTATCTTTTTGAATGGAGCGTATACATAATTGCATATAAAATGCATAATTTATACCTTCATGTTGGGACAGATCGGGCCTAGACTAAACGGTTTTAAAACTGAGGCCCACACAAGGCCATAGATCGGCCCGGCCCGATCGAAGCCTTGAAAAAGTCAGGCCGGGCCACCATCAACAAGCCTATTCTGCTCTCTCTCTCTCTCTCTCTCTCGTATTCTTACTGTGCAGAAGCTCAAGGTGTCGGCTGAACTTGTCCGGCCGTCAAACCGAGCACGGAAGCGTATTTTGGGCTCCAACTCAGAAGCGGCATTGCTTGGGATAAGGTGAAGCTAGCGGTAGCGGGCACTCCAACTTCCACCTCCGTTTCCGGCGGGAAGCGGAGAGCTGAATTTTTTCTATTTTAGTCTTTTTTTTAAAAAAAATATTCATATTTAGACCTCTGGTAATTTTAATTCCGTTTTTGGACCCAGGGGGTCGGCGCCGTGGGGCACGGCGCCGAGGTAAGACATCTCGGCACCGTGGTCCACGGCGCTGAGCTGCCAGGCCCGCTCAGCGTAGCGGACTGCGTGGCGCCGACGTGGCAGGTACCTCGGCGCCGTGGGCCACGGCGCCGAGGTTTGAAACATTCAGAAAAGAATAGGCGCCGTGACTGGTGGCGCTCCAGCTCGGCACCTTCAAAATAATCCCTAGCTTTTGGAAATAGTCAGAAAATTGAGCAAATGTGTGAAACATAATTTTCTATTAATTTTTTGATGTTCTCGTTTTCAATCTGAAAATTTCGGGTGTTAGTATGGTAATAATATTTGTAACTTTTTTCCTAAGCAGGGAACTCCGATGGTCAAACACTAATTGTTAGAGAAGGGGATAATGGTGTTGCTTATTCATGGAATCTTGTTGTTCTTTTGCAGACATTTATGTGCTTGAAAATGTGAATTTTGCATGTAATGATTAACAATTTTGAACTGAGTAGTCATGATTTCCCTGTTCTTTTCTATATGCAGACTAGTCCATTCGACCTGTTTGAGACATTCTTTGGAGCAAGCATGGGTGGGCAACATTATGCACTCTATTAAATTGTAGTTTTGTGAAGCACCGATACGCAATACCGTCATACCGGTAGTCTCAAGTGCAGTCGATACAGCTAGGCAAACACAATAGAGTACATAATAATAGGATTACATAGAACGTAGATAACATAAAGAAATGCAACGTGGGTGTCTACTGGGTGTAGCGTGGTTGTTTCCCCTTTTTATTGCGCCCTGAAGATGGCTCCGCTGCATCATTCTTCCTGCCACTCTTGTTCTTGAGAGCTGCCTCACGATCTTGAAGTTCTTCCTCCTGACGCTTGATGGCTGCTTCACGCAGACTTAACTGCTCCCGCCTCCTTTGCAGCTCATCCTCCTTGCCCTTCAGACGGATTTGGTCCACCATGACGCGGCGCTCTTGCTCAAGCCGCATCTGTCGTTCCACCTCGCGAGCCTGAGTTATCTTGACAAAGTATTGTGCTTTGTTTTCCACGTCTATTGCCCGGTCATCTGGCCATGATATAGAGTGACTAGGTTGTCCATCTAGTTCATACAGAAAACCAAACTTAATACCTTTAAGCGAAATTGGATACTGGCTGACTAACTAAGTTCCTAAATTAACTAACTACTACAGTATAATTGATGCTAGTTAACTAACTGAATTGCATAGTCAATATTACCTGTCCGACGATGGTAGTGGACAAAGCGGGCAATCCTAGAAGGTATCGTCACACAGTAATTCCTTCCCTCCTGCATACAATCAATAAGTATGAACTCATAACAAGCATTAGCATATGAATATCTTCAAAGCATATGAATATCCTTCAATGAAACTGATTGATGGAGGTATTATTGGTGGAGGCATTATTTCAATGAAGCGTATGAAATTAGAGTACATGACTAAAATGAAAATTTCAATTATAGTAAACCAGACTTTTGAAACTACTTGGGTCTACAATATATACAAATTTAACCATTGGTGGTGGCGCTGTGTACAAATATTTAGTCCTATAACCCACATTGCTTTGTACCAAAATAGACATCAATTCGTTCAAATATTGCCGGTGTGGGCCTACTGGTGGGCATGGAGCAGCTATACCAGTGGCGGGCGGGGAGGCGGCGGGGGCCGGGAGGCGCTGCCGGGCGGGGAGGCGCTGGCGGCCGGGGAGGCGGTGGCGGCCCGGGGAGGCGGTGGCGGCCGGGGAGGCGCTGGCGGCCCGGGGAGGCGGTGGCGGTCGGGGAGCCGGCGGGGGCTGGGGAGGGGCGCTGGCGGTGGGGGCCGGGGAGGCGGTGGCGGCCCGGGGAGGCGGGGGCCGGGGAGGGGCGCTGGCGGCCCGGGGAGGCGGTGGCGGCCGGGGAGGCGGCGGGGGCCGGGGAGGCGGTGGCGGCCCGGGGAGGCGGTGGCGGCTGGGGAGGCGGGGGCAGCCGGGGAGGCGGCGGCGGCAGGGGTCGGAGTCGGGGCGGCGAAATGAACTGGCATGCCCTCGGCGCCTGTACAAGTGCCCCGAGCTCAGCGCCAAGATCCACGGCGCCGAGCTCGGCGCCACGATCCACGGCGTTGAGCTCGGCACCACGACCCACGGCACTGAGCTCGGCGCCATGACGCACGGCGCCGAGGTGCCTGCCACGTCGGTGCCACGCAGGCCGCTACGCTGGAGCGGGCCTGGCACCTCAGCGCTGTGGACCACGGCGCCGAGATGTGTTACCTCAGCGCCGTGCCCCACGGCGCCGACCCCCTGGGTCAAAAACGGAATTAAAACTACCAGGGGTCTAAATGTGAATAGTTTTCAAAAAAGGACTAAAATAGAAAAAATACAGAGCGGAGAGCTCCCGTGGTCAGTGGCCATGGTCGCCACCAACCTGAATTTACGCGCTCTCTGCCAAGTGTGCACATCCCTAATGGCACGAGCACATATACGCATGCATACGTTGCAGATGCAATCCAACCTGGAATATATCCAACACAAGTTGCAAATTTCTTCTCGAGGGTTTCTAGTTTCGACTAACACATTTTACATAAATTAAATACAAAGGTCTCATGCGAACTACTAGCCGCGCGCAGCTAGGTTCATCCATCGTTTCGCTGCTTCAATGCTAGTATATCTCAGCTCAATGCACTGCAAATCGCAAATTAGCGAAGTCAATTGCTAAGATGAACAAGCGACGACTCGTCGATCGAACTGGTCGATCTAGCTGTTGGCTGGATGGGAGGCTGCTGGTGCATGGCGGAGCACCCGGAGCACGTCCAGGAAGCCGACGATGCCCACCAGCTCCTCCTCCTCCTCCTCCTCCTCCACCACCCACACCTGCGTCACGCGGTGCGCGATCGCCTGCACCATCACCGCCACCAGCGAGCTGCCCCGGTGGCACACGATCGCTTCCACCGCCGGCCGCCTCCCCATGATTAAGCTGTGCTTGCCTTGCCTCGTGCAGGACGGTGCCGTATATTTCTTGCCGTCCTCCTCCTGGTCCTCGGATGAAGAACACGAGGAGGAAGCGGACGAGGAGGAAGAGGACGGGGACGACGGGTCGCCTCCGTCGAGGAGGTCCAGCATGCCGAGCAGGTTGCGGCGGCGGAGCCGGGACCGGATGGCGTGGAGGGTAGCGTCGGGCGGGCCGCCGCCCCAGTCAACGAAGGCCATCAGGTCGCTGGCCGAGAGCGCGGCGATGGCCGGCGCGACGGGCAGGTCGCAGGAGCAGAGACTCGATGGCGAAATCTCGCCGGCGAGGCTGCGGGGGAACCCGCCGGAGACGACAGCAACGGAGGTGTGAGACGCCAGAGCGGTGCGAAGGAGCGGCACAGCGGAGAGGGCGTTGTCGCCGGCGGTGACGGCGAGGGTGGCCGGGCGGACGGCGCCCAGCTCGGAGACGGAGAGGGAGGCGGTAAGCTGCAAGTGTTACCAGCAGTTGTTCCATGCGGCTCCACCACCGCACCAAATCAAGTCGTCGTCGTCGTCGTCGGAACTTCCACCTCGCCGTGTCACCTTCACCCGCTCTCTCTGCGCGTGCCGGCCGCTTCAACGTCCGCTGCCGGGGGCGATTCCCTAGAGGCGATGATGGCGACAAAAGCGTTGACGCGGCCTCTTCTCCTCCTCAATCTCAAAAAGAGGACCATGATTCCTTCTCCGGGTGAGCATGAGCACTAGCAGGCAGCTAGTTCTTTGATTCTCCTCCTCCTTCCCTGAGGCATGGCAAGCAAGCTAGTTCTTTAATTTTCGTCTCGATCGATTATATATGCAATTAATGTAGATGGGTTGCTTCTGTGGCTGCCAAGATGAGCACAGCTGCTGCCTCGCTCCTCACTGCCACTGCTACAGCAGAACGAGGGCAGAATCAGATACCACCACAGGTGATGACATCGCCGGCTGCTTTCAGAGATCAGGCCTTCTTCCTCTCGATGCACGACCTCTTCCTCACCCACGGCTCCATCTTTCGCCTCACCCTTGGCACCAAGGTCCTTCCTCTCCCTCCCACACATGCTCATATATACTCCATCAGTCCATTCCAATTCCTGAGTCCCTTATCTAAGTAATGCCCAATTTATTCTTTGGGAAATTTTACCATCCTTGAGGGGGAAGAGGTACCAAATTTGAGCCGTTGATCACACTGATCGAACGGCTGAGATTTGGCAGTACCTAGTGGTACCGGACGCGAGGTACTAAGAGGTACAAGGTACCAAGAGGTACCAAATTTTGAGCCGTTGATCACACTGATTGAACGGCTGGATCTAATTTGGTACCTCTTGGTACCTCCTCAAGGATAGAAAAACTGCTCTTATTCTTTTCTTCCTGCCAGTCTTTTCTCATAGTTTCTGATCCGGATATAGCTAAGCACATCCTCAGAGACAATTCCAAAGCCTATTCCAAGGTTTGTTTTTATCCTTACTTCTTCTGGATATTGGGCCTGTTTTTTTGGCTGCAGATTGTGGCTTTTAGGCTGTTTGTACGAGAGATTACAGAGTAACAGAAACTCGTGTGCAGTTTCTTGCTGATATAAATGAAGTCAGTAAGATATGTACTACAATTAACTAGTAGACCCTATCTTGAAAAAATACTCCGTTTAAAAGTTAGTTAATGTAGAAAAGCCGTTAGTTACTGTAGAAAAGCCGAAAAACAGTTTTTAGAAGTTGAAAACAACAGAGCCATTACTTACTCCCTTTCCTTTCCAACAAGATATAATATAAGCGTGGTTGGAGCTACAGAGATGTACAATACCAGCATTTGACCTGCTTAATCTTGATTTTGGATTCCTAAAAAAAGGAACGAAAACCTTGATGTGGGTTCATGCAGGGTATTTTGTCAGAGATACTGGAATTTGTCATGGGTAAGGGTTTGATCCCAGCCGATGGCGAGACTTGGCGTGTGCGCAGACACGCTATTGCCCCCCGCACTGCATAACAAGGTCTGCCCTGTCCTTTTTCTTTCCTCTTGTTCGTATGGGCTTAATTTATCAACTGATTTGTTTCGTGCTTAATCTGCAGTATATAACTGCTATGATTGATCTGTTTGGAAAAGCCTCGCATAGACTCTGCAGCAAATTGGACAAGGCTGCATTGGATGGAGAGAATGTGGACATGGAGTCTTTCTTCTCTCGAATGACCTTGGATGTCATTGGGAAGGCGGTCTTCAATTATGAGTTTGATTCGTTAACTTACGATAAAGGAATAGTTGAGGTCAATGCTTAGCCTACTCTCCTCCTCATGCTCGATCATTTGATTTATTGATTCAATCCACCCCTGTTTCCTGTCACATTTGGTTTCTTGATTTCTCACGTTTCTTGATTTCTTCATTTATTGCTCGATGATCAGGCAGTGTATGTCGTGTTGAAAGAAGCTGAAATGAGGAGCACTTCTCCTATACCAACTTGGGAAATACCCATATGGAAGCATATCTCCCCTCGGCAGAGGAAAGTCAAGGAAGCCCTTGCATTGCTTAACAGTACGCTAGATGAGCTCATTGCTATTTGCAGGGTAATTCTTTGTGTACAATAAGATCCTTCCCTAGTGTTATTCCTAAAAAAAACTAACATTCTGCTTTGTTCATTAATAATATCAGAGATTTGTGGAGCAAGAGGATTTGCAGTTTCATGACGAATACATAAACGAGCAAGATCCTAGTATTCTTCACTTCCTTGTGGCAGCTGGAGACGATGTATCATCCAAATGTACTTGTAATATGATTCGGATATTTCAATATTGTCGTGTTCACCTTGCTTTGTCGCATCTGCATTAACTAGGTGTCCAGCAAGCAACTCCGCGATGATCTGATGACACTTCTCATAGCTGGTCATGAGACCTCTGCAGCAGTCTTGACTTGGACATTTTTCCTTCCATGTAAGGTATAGGGATACTGACATGTCCATTGCGCAGTGTTGTCACATTTATTTATGATGTTTTCCCCCTCAATGTGAGGACATGTTCATTTGTCATGCCAGTTAAGCTAGGAATTTTGGAGTATATGTTGGATGCTAAAATAAGTTGAGATCATATCCTGTTAACTAATTGACTTGCCAACAGTATCTGATTCTACATGATGGTATATATGCTGATTTGATTTCACAGGCTGTAATGAAGATGTAGGCATTTTGCTTTCTGAGTATTGAGTTGATTACTTTATAATAGAATTATCATTCATTTACTTTTTTTCCATATTGCTTATCTGCAGTATCCAGAGATTATGACAAAGCTCCAAGATGAGGTAGTTTTCACCTTTTATTTTCCCTCTAATGGGCATTTCCTAATCTTCACATCCGGATGCAACCTTAAAACTTATTCACTCAATATCCTCAGGTTGATAGTGTTCTGGGTGATCGTTTACCAACAATTGAGGATGTGAAGAAACTAAAGTATACTACTCGAGTGATTAATGAAGTATGTGACTGCTGACTAGTGCCCAACAGCTTTGCATATGATCAAGTAACAAAAGTGCATGTTGCTGAAATGATGAGTTCTGAAACCTTACATCTTCATTCGTTTTGCAGTCATTGAGACTTTACCCACAACCCCCAGTTCTAATCCGTCGATCCCTTGAAGGTGATATTCTTGGGTTGGACCGTAAGAACATTCTCACACACCCTTAACGAATGAAATTATTGATGTATGAGTCTGTTTGGTTAGCGCTTGTCTCATGTACTGCAAGGATCGTTCATCTCTTTCTTCATGCTGGTGGCCTGGCTACCTCTCCTTGCAGCATATTTTGTTCTGACTTCTTTTCTTTCTTCTTGCCAAATACTACGATTTGTGGTAGACTGGTAGCCTATCTTTTTTTGGGGGTTAATGATCAGCAATAGTCATGTCTGAATATGTGATTTCCTTTCCCTAGCGAAAATAGAGTTCAACTAGAAATCTGAAACTATGTTGATGTTCATTTGATTAATACCAGCGGAGAAGACATATTCATTTCTGTGTGGAACTTGCACCGCTCCCCCGACGATCACAGATCCCCGACGAGCTTGCAGCCCACCCCACCGGTGTGGCCGTTGGCGCGGTGGGGCCGACGAACGGGAGGGAAGTGGGGAAACCACCTACCTCCAAAATTTTCGGGGCTGTTTAGTTGCTAGCCACACTTTGCCAATAAAAATTGCCACACTTGCCTAAGTTAAGGTGCTCAAATTCTTTGACATACCTTAGCAAGCCTAAGGGAATCTTGTCACACTTTTTTGAGTCATTGACGCGTGGGACCTAGTTTGCTGGAAGGAAATCTTGCCACAACTGTGGCTGCAACCAAACAGCTCCTAAAGTTAGTCAAATTTGCCTAACCTTAGGCGTGGTAAACTGTGGCTGGCAACCAAACAGGCCCTTCGTCCCCAAAATTTGAACCCAACGTACCCCGGCCGCGCCTGTGGCTGTGGCTACGATTTTCGCCTGCCGCCCCGGTGGTACACACCCAACAAGCTGCCATTTACCCTTCTGTCCTTAACTAGCGCTTGCATTTGTATTGCTGTTATTACTTGGGACTCCCCGTTTGGATCTTCTATTTTGGTTTGTTCTGTTGTATATTGATCTTGTTTGCCTGCCTAAGAGAAATCGAAATGTAGGTGGGATCAATGGTTTCTACTAGAACTTAGACTCATTGACACATCTAGGGGTGGAAACGGATCGGATACGGTCGAATAGTCTCAAATACGAATACGAATCCATATTTTTAAAACGAATACGAATACGAATTCGAATATTTTCAAATACGGATACGAATATTCTCGAATACGAATACGGATATTTTCGAATACGGATTTTCTCGGATACGAATATCGGATAAAACGGATTCCTAACGGTTTTGCCGATTTTTCATCGGTTTTTGACCGGTTACCAGTTTTAAACCGCCTAAATTCAAGTTTTGAATCACAAAATTTGTACGGATTTTTCATGGGTTCTAAAAACGGATCGAATACGAATCGAATAGTCTCGAATACGGATACGGATACGAATATTCTCGAATACGAATGCGAATACGAATACTCTCAAATACGGATACGAATATTCTCGAATACGAATACGAATATTTTCGAATACGGATTTTGCTTACCAAATTCGGATTTCTCCCGGATACGAATATCGGATAAAACGAATTATCCGTTACCGTTTTCCACCCCTAGACACATCATGTATTGCTGGAAGTTGGCATCATTATCCTTCAGTTTACAGTACAGTCACAAACCAATTTTCATTAGAAAAAGTGGCACCACATTCAAATGTACTATTGGGGTGTTTTTTGGGTTACGGTTGATGCCTTTTAGTTACGGCTGATAACTTTTGTCTGCATTTTTTGATGCAGCAATAGACGACAGAGACACTGACTCTGATGTCGTACACAATTTTTGGTTTAGAAAACCATTTCAAAAATCCGCTTTAAGAAGTTGCCATATTTTAATATTCGATTTTTTGACTTTTAAAGAAGCCAAAAGCAAAAAAAAAAAGAGACAAACGAGCATCTCAAAGATTTGACAAAAATCAATGACTAATATCAGGGAAGAGACAAAAAGGTAAAACACCGAAGAGAAAAAGAAACCCGCTAACAAGACACGGCCGATTCGCCGGGTTGAGACGCGGGGTGCACGCAGGAATAAACGTCCAAACCCAATCTCGAATTTTGGACACATCTAGCCCTGTAGACACCCGAAATTCCAAAAGTAGCCTCCAAAGGAAAAAACAATTCCAAAATTGCCCCCCTGCCCGAGCGCGCGACCACCCGGCGGTGACACCTGGCCGGTCGTGCGGTGTGGTACCGCACGACCGCACTGTAGCTGGGTCGTGCGGTACCACACCGCACGACTGCACTGTGCACGCCCACCGACCACGCGTTTTGTTGCTGACCGCATGACCGAGTCCCCCAGCGCTTGATTCTTTTGCCCGACCGCACGATTCCCTCTGCCGACCGCATGACTCCACGCCCGACTGCACGTCTCCGTCGCGTCCTGTCCGTCCGCCGAAAGCAAGAAAGCAGCTCCGCGCGCACTGCTTTCTCCCGTCCGCTCGCACACGCGTCTTCAACGTAGGAACGGCCCCCTCTCCATGAGTGCTGAATGCACACTTAAAAAACCGGAACCACAGCGCAAGGGAGGGAGAAGAACTGCTGTCGAAGCCAGGAAGCTCATTTGCAGCTGAAGTGAAGATAGAGCGAGGGAGGAAGTGAAGGGAAGTGAGGAGTGAAAACACGTAGATTTGAGTTGTTTTCGTTTGGAATCAGCGGATTTTGCAAGTATAAAAGTTGTAGATCGCGTCGTGAGCTTCAAGAAGAGGTAAGTCTTGTGCCCGCGAAACTAAATTTTTATGTATGTCATTAGTCCATAATTAGTCCATTAGCACAATCCATCGTTTGGTAATGTTATTTTATGTCAATGTTTGATACGCCATGTCAATATTTGGTACGTTATGTATTTGTAGCTAATCTTTATGTGAACATATGTATTATAAGCCAATGTGTCATACGGTGTGTATCTGTAGGTAAACATCCACATATGATGCATGCTTTATTGTAGTGTAGATAATGTCGTATTTTATGTTGAAGTTACGTATTGTAATGTAGTTAGTTATTGGTGAACATATGTGCTTACATGTGTAGGTGTTGAAAAAGTACATATTTATATTGGAGCATTTGTAGGTGATAGCAACAGTAGTTAGATTAGAGACAATTTGAATAATTAGTAGGCTTAGTGAATGCCCTAGACAACATGTAAAATTAAAATTGGGAATAAATTTGAATTATTATAATAGAAATAAGACCAACGCAAATAAAAATGAAATGAATATGTAATTTGATGTATGTTAGAATTTGTTTAATGGTACGATTGTTACATGTTGTGTACTAAAATGGTTGATTATGCACTTATGTTAGGTACGCAATGGCTAACATTCAAGACTTGTTCGTGTTTTATGAGAGTGGTTTCGTACGCGACGGGCCATACGGGGCGGACCTGTCAAATTGCGACCGGACCGTGATCCGGGCACCCGGTCTGAACGCCATGAGCTTGTCTGAGATACGGAGGTGTGTCCGTTCGGCGTTCGATCGGCAGACCGGAAGGAAGAAGTTACGGATCGAGGCAGTCTATGCCTCAATGGGGGGTGATGCAGGGGAGAGCATGTGCCAACTTCTGAAGGTGACCAATGACGCCTCGTGGGCCAACTACATGGAGGTCGTGTGCAACCCTGATGATGCGATATATGCCAGGCCAATGGTGTATGTCGAGTTCGTGGAGAGGGCAGAATCATCCGCCATAGTTGGTTCTGATGCCGCTGGTGGAGATGTAGTGGCTGGGTTCATCTCCGGCAGTCATGAAGACGCTTCTGCGGGAGAACATGTGGGCGAGTTAGTGGGTGATGAAGACCTCAGGAGGCGTGCGGAGAATTTCCAGGCCAACGAAGGTGTGGACGAGAGGTGGTGTGCCGCCCGTATTGACTGTCATGAGTACCTTAGGGACCAGGTGGAAGAAGCGGGCAGCGAGGAGGACGAGGATGTGGAAACAGGTAGTTCTGGAGAGGATGAGGATGGCAAAGCTGCAACTGGAGGGGTGGTAGGTCATGTTGCGACCACCGACGGTGCGTACGTGTCGTCCAGACTGGACGACAACGCAGCGGCATCCCTAGTTCTGCCACAGGCCGCACTCATTTTGGGGCAGTGCTTCCGTAATAAGAGTGCTGTGCAGCAGGCTATTGCTAGACATGCCGTCAACATAAGCATGACGTGTCGGGTGCACAGGTCAAACCCGGACACGTACATTGTGAAGTGTGTCGACGGGTCATGTCCTGGCAAAGTTCGTGCACAGCGGTACAAGGGTATTTGCACGGAGTTCCGGATAACGGTGCTGCAAGATCACAGTTGCGAGCTTGCGGGGCCAGTACATAGGCACCGCAACATGACATCATCTTATGTTGCGGAGCTAGTCAGCCACCTCATCATGGCAGATGTGTCCATTTCGTTGAAGGTTTTAATGGCAAAGGTAGCGAACACCCATGGCTTTGAAGTGAGCTACAAGAAGGTATGGCGGGCGAAACGAAAGGTACTGCACCGTATGTTTGGGACGTACGAGGAGGCGTACGACCTAGTCCCAAGAATGCTGCAGCAAATTGTACAATCAAACCCAGGCACGTACATTAACAAGCAGGAGAGGGTTTATCCTACGGAGGGCCCAAATTGTTTCATTCTTGACAGAGTGTTTTGGGCCTTCCATCAGGCGATACAAGGGTTCAGGTGGTGCCGTCCAGTGCTAACCATAGATGGGACGTTCCTATCCATCAAATACAAGGGTACTATCCTCCCCGCAGTTGCAGCCGATGCAAATGACCAGTTACTCCTAGTGGCATTTGCAATTGTGGAGAATGAGAATACAGATAGTTGGCTTTAGTTCCTTGCCAATGTGAAGCAGGCCATAGTGCAAGACCGCCCTGAAGTGTGTGTCATCTCCGACCGCAATGCGGGCTTGCTGTCTGCGTTGTGAACAATGCAGAATGGAATGCAGCCCCCTTCCAGTGGAATGATGTGAAGAACCGTTGGTGCATGAGGCATCTTGCAGCGAACTTCCACAGAAGATTCTGTAGCAAGGACCTAATGAAGATGTTCAAGAAGCTATGTATGCAGAATCAGAAGCGGAAGTTCGACACCTTGTGGAGGCAGCTTGATCACGAGGCTACCAAGCATATGCATACAGAAGTAGGGGCCGTGGAGGGGGGCTCCACAAGAGTTGAGGTATTCACACAATGGGTTCAATCCAATGCACCTGACTTTGAGATGTGGTCTTTGTTACACGACACCGGTGGGGCAAGGTATGGGATCATGACAACCAACATGTCCGAGGTTTACAATGGTGTCTTGAAGGGCGTCAGATCCCTACCAATCACGACGATCGTGGGCGAGACTTGGAACCGTACTGTTGGGTACTTTGTGAATAGAGCCATGATGGCGAAGAAGCACCTGGATGAAAATAAGCAATACTCTGAGGTCATGCAAGCCTTCATGGACAGGAAGATGGAGAAGGCTCGTTCCCACATTGCTCAGCCCAGTGATGGCTTAAGGAGGAAGTTCGAAGTGCGCCTCAGACAGAAGTACGTCATGGGTCACATTAGAGGGGAGCGCAAGCAGGTATGCATGATTGATGATAAAGTATCTTGCACCTGCAACAAGCCACAGCTTCTGCACAAGCCATGCTCCCATGTGTACGCGGCCTGCGCGGTGTGGCAGCAGGCGTCGACACAGTACATCTCAAATTACTACGACATGCAGCACTTGTTTGCAACCTGGAGTGCAAAGTTCCATTCGTATGGGGTAGATATGCACTACAGGGAATTATGGCTAGGGGAGGTAAAGTGGGTGCCCAACGATGCACTGAAGTATGCCAGTCGTGGAAGACGACAAAGCCGTCGCATCTACAATGACATGAATGACAGCCAGCGTGGGGATCGAGTTCGACGCCCGAAGTGTAGGCTATGCAAGACGATTGGGCACTCCCTCAGCCAGTGCCCAAACAGGCCGACATCAAGCAACGCTCCGTAGTAGCAACCACAATAATTTCTTGTACCCATTGTTGCTTCCATGTGTTCTGTTATTTGCGATGTACCCATTGCTGCATTGTTGGTTCCATGTCTCTATGTCGCGCACATTAGCATATTATGTATATTTTGGTACATTCCATATGTTTCCCTGTCATATTCGTGCGCACATTTTCTGTATATTTTGGTACATTCTGTACGTTTCTGTGGCGTTACATTTGTTGTTAATTATGTTGTCATTTGTTGCACATTTTATTATCAATGTAGACTAACTTGTTATCCTTCTTTAGCAGGACATGGCGTACGAGTTGCTAGACCCCCGTTGGGATGAGGGGCCCGATGCCTGTCGTGGTCATCAGGAGTAGGAGAGGGGCCTCCTTGCTTCGTCCTTAGGGGCCCCCAAGAGAACTGGCCTCTCGACTAGTGGTACATCCTACTACTATGGGACACCGGGCTGCTGCCCATTGCCCGCATGTTGGATCTACCGTATGCGTTCCAGTATGATGCGGCACTGCTATCCGCTCTCGTTGATCGATGGAGGCCGGAGACTCACACCTTCCACTTCCGGTGGGGCGAGATGACGGTTACTCTGCAGGACGTGACGATGCTGACAGGTCTACCCGTTCGTGGTGATGCTGTAGTGCCACCCCCAAAGGTAGCAGATTGGAAGGTCTGTCTGGGTCACCGGTTCGGTCATCCGATCCCAGACAACGCAACTAGTGTGCCACATGGATGGCTTCGTCGGTACATGACATGTCCTGCACACGCACATGAGGAGGTGCGGACATACTTCGTTGCGTACCTGCTATTTCTTTTCAGGTGGGTCTTGTTCCCTAGCACCACAGGAGACTCCGTGCAGCCTAGCTACATACACCTAGCGGAGTCCTTGACGGATGGCTGGCCTGGTCAGGTGCCACAGTATAGCTGGGGATCAGCAGTTCTTAGCGCCACATACCGAGGCTTGTGTGATGCCTCGCAGCGTAGCGCGGCCAGCGAGCCAGTCCTAGCTGTCTGCTACCTTCTCCTTCAGTTGTGGTCATGGGAACACTTCCCCGTTGGTAGGCCTTACTTTGGTAGTGTTGTGCACCCTTATGAGCTCAACCCGCAGTTCTACGGCCTCGGTAGTGGCGACGACCCCGTTGATGGGCCCACAATGGGTACACGTTGGACACATGGTCAGTTGCGGTGGGCCAGGGAGAGACCGAGACGTGCGTACCCGGATTTCCATAACTTGTTCGAGACTCTCCATGAGGCCAACATAGTCTGGTGGCCATGGACTCCACGGTTCATTATGGACACGGCCCCCCACGCATTATCATCTCAGTGCGGGCAGGATCACAGGTATTGGTTGACGACCTGCCACTTGGTGTTCTCGCACTGCGTCGAGCCATACAACCCACAGCGAATCATGAGGCAGTTCGGCCTGTACCAGCATGTCCCCCCTGCCAGGACGTTCTCTTGCACACACCACCCACCGGTATGTCATTACAAGGTAAATTTAATTAATGCATTAGTTTGTGCCCCTACTAATTGTGTGATGTCTCAATTAACTTGCAGGCAATCGAGGAGAGGGCGAGCGACCGAAGACTGGAGAGCCGTACAGCGCCCGTGGATAGACATGTGGCGTGGCCAGGCGGAGACGATGGTTGTGGACGAGACACGGCCGGACGACCTCGCAACGTATAGGACATACCTTCAGTGGTACGCTCCACGCACCCGCATTAGGCTTACTGGGGAGCCGCCACATCGTCCAGTTGAGGTCGTGCACGAGGCCGCTTTACAGGCAGGTCCAGACCGTCATCGAGCGGCATGGCATGACGAGACGGTACGAGATTACTATGTAATTAACCAGTGCAGCATTACGTTTTTAACTCACCGTTTGTTTCACTGCAGTTCGACCGGTTGCATCGTATCCACGATGAGGCTGCTCAGGCTCTACACCGTGGGAGGTCAAATACGGTTGATCGCCTGCTCACTGGTATGCGCAGCATCTACGATGACGCCAGGGCTGCGATACGGACCATGAGTTGTGGTCGCCACCGAGATGACGTTGTTGCTCGATGCGGTGACGGACCACCACCCCCCCTCCGCGCCGCCGTCAGCACCACCATCAGCACGACCATCGTCGTCGAGTCCATCGCAGTCCGGTAGTCGGTCCAGCTACGCTCGCTCGGCCTCCACGCGCTTCGGACCGGCGGTTGGACAATTGCCAACTATTTGTTCATCCACTCAATTGCCATTTATGTCTAACCACATGTTCTTCTTGCAGCAATTGCGACAGGATAGCTCGTTGCTACAGCCATCGTCATCACCGAGGGTGACGGACGAGCGAGTGCGCTCTCCAGGCCGACGGGGGCCCACTCCAGAGAGCGACCCTGACTCGGCACAGCAACCAGAGGGGGCGATGCCCTCGTTCACCCCTGGCGTGCAGTCGAACCTACAAGACCGGGACAGGTAGTTTGGGCAGACCTATCAAGGATACACAGCGCAGGAGTACATACGCGACTACCCATCGGCATCGTCATTTCGACAGCCACATACCCCAGTATTGTAACAGCCTGAAAAATATAAATATTAAATTATGAAGTTTTGGATTATTTTATTTGCTTTTTATTTAAATTTGGAGTTTATTGGCTTTTTGTAAATATAAAGGAAATTCGAAAGTAAAAAGAGGGAAGAAGTCCACACATAAAATAATAAAACATGAGCACCCAATAAAGAATCTGAAAAGATGATCCATAAACTACCAAGTTAAGAAATGAAAGTAAGTATAAAATAATATCCCTAAAAATGTTGGCAAACAAATTTTAGGAGGCTAGCATTTACACATATGTGCAAACACATATATACATATATATTAGGTGAAAGAGTAAATAAATAAACTAATATGTTAATACACAAAAATCAGAGAATATGTATACATGTGCATACCCCAGAAAATATGTGTAAATGTATATACATACAATTTCAAATGCAAAAGCAAAATAAAATAAAAAGAAAAAGGAAATTTAAAGTCATAACCGGGCCGGCCATCACCCCGGCCCAGTCCCTCTCTCCGCACGCGGCCAGCGCGCGCGCGGCCCAGCGCCCCGCTGCCCCGCTCCCGAGCGTGCCGCTCCCGCTGACGAGTGGACCCGCTCCCTCGCGCGCGTCGTCTCCCGCTGGCCGGTGGACCTGCCTCCACGCGCGCCTCCCCCTCTGCTTCGCGGGCCCGCGACCCGCGCCACTCTCTCTCTCTGGCCGGTGGCCCCGCCTGCGCTCTCTTCTTCCTCCTCCCTCTTCTTCTCCACGCGCCAGTGCCGCCCCTCTCTCTCGCGCTCGCTCCTCTGCGCAGCCAATCCTTCGCTCCCTCTCTCACCTCGCAGGCAATTTAAAAACCAGCTACAGGAGGGGGGACTCACCTCTCCCGCCACCTCTCTCCTGCAAGATCTCGGCAAGATTTGGTTCGCCTCCCCTCGTCGGCGTGAGCAGGGCGGAGGCCACCATCGCCTCGCCACGCGCCCCTCTCTCCGGCTATAAAAGCCCGTCCCGGGAGTTGAAAAAGCGCTGCAACCCTCTCTCATTCCCTCTCCCCGCTGCAATTGCACCGAGAAGCCCTCAATTCACCGCCACCCCCTTCTTCTTCCCCAGCTCTGGCGAACGCCGATCAGCTGAGCCGAGCCACCAGAGCTCAATTATCCGCTCTGGAACCATCTCTGAACCGTCGCCAGCACATCCCCGGTCTTCCCCGGGCCTTCCGTCGCCTGAGCAACGCCGGCGTCGATCACCTCCTTGAACCGCCGCCGTTACACGCCGCCGGCCCGCCACCGTGCCTCCTCACCCTCGCCGACTTCACCAGAAGCACCACCGCAACTAGGAGGTTGTATATCACGAACATCCCGAGCCTCTCCGGCCGCCGCTCGCCGCCGTCGCCGCCGCCTTCTTCCTCCTCTGCCCGGCCTCCCCCAAGACATACCTCAAAGGGATTTATTGCCCATATATGGTAGGCAACGCCTCCCCGCTCACTTGGTTATCAACGATCGTCTCCTTCCCCCCTCCGCTCCTGCGGCGCGCGTTCGAGCCTACGGCTCCGCGCATAGCGATCGAGCGTTCTTTTAATTTTTCCCCGCTGACAGGTGGGCCCCGCTCGTCAGCCACTGCGGGACCGCAGGCCCACTGACAACCGGACCCCACCCGTCAGTGTCTAGCGCACGCCGACATGTGGACCCCACTGGTCAAAGACTTAGGATTAAACAAAATAATAAAAATATTAAAATATTAAAATAACCAGTGGGTCCCACCTGTCAGATATTTTATATTTTCTGGAATTAATTAAACCTGAGAACTTCAAATGATCATAACTTTCTCATTTTAACTCCAAATTGAGTAAGACAAATTTCTAAATTCATCTAAATTCAAGATCTATCCAATGGAACTAAAATCATAAATTTTTGAGCTCATTTGAATTTCTGGTGGTATTTTGTTAATTTGATATTTTCTTTTTATCCAAATTTTCGCACACGATCAAGATAGCTTACGAAGCTCAGGAAGATAAGATAACTGATTTAAGTTTAAATAAAATTTACCTGTACATCAAATATAGAATTATGAGCATATGGACAATTAAGTGATTAAGGGAAATAATTTGATAAAAGTTAAATAATTGGAATGCAAATAAAAATACAAATAAAACATGATGTAGGGATAGATTAAGTTAAAACACTAGAATCAAGATTCATGCAAAATAGAGATGCAGCCTGGGATTGCTGTACGTCAAATCTAGATTTACTAATTTAATTCTAGTGGCACCTCTGATTCATATAAATATAGCCAACTAAGATATGGTTGTCATTCCTATATCTTTAAAAGATACATAAATTGGTAGTAACCTTTAATCAAAAAGGGTGTCTTTTAAAATGTCTATATATGCGTGGCAAGTATAATAAAGTAACCCCTAGGACATCAGGTGTTAAAAGCAATCTACCTAATGTAACGGTATGACTAGTAATCATCACAAGCGTGCCATCGACAAATAAATCTCAACCGTAGACTCGGTAGATTGTTGATAGTAAGGTATGACCTAAGTATAGCATGCTTGGTTCTAGATAAATAAATTTACATAACAATAATAATAACGTCAACGCTGTAATAATAATTAAAATATACGCAGAATATCTACGATACCTAATCTGAAGAGCCTCTTTAATTAAAAAGTCATGTTGGAGTACCTACAAAAATCCATATGTAATCGGTAATTAAAATAATTTTACCACCTCGTATTTTAATGAACAAGGTAATATTAGCGCAACCTAAAAATAAATAAACACATCTCAAAACCGCTAAAAATATAAGCTATAAGATTAATTCGACAAACCAGAAATCGTATACGTTGTGTATACAACTCATGCCCTAACTCTTAGAAAGTTAATATTGGACAAGGCACTACCCTACACTCCACTACAGTCTTACGTCTACCCATAGGTCTAATATGGCTCATGGAACTTCCTTAATAAATATAAGAGTAATAAAAAGAAGTTATTAAATAAGATGGGATAACCCGTGGTATTCGGTGCCATCCTCAAATCCAAAGTAAGAATGACATCGTCAATATTCCTGTATCGCGAACCCTCCTTAGCCTCTGCTTAACCCAACCATCACTTTGCCCCAACCTCGTGTAACCCCATCAGTCCTCTGCACCCAATCAACATTGCCTCAAATCACCCATTAAATCATAATAAAACTAAATTGAGTTTATTCCGAGTTATTTGGATCTTTTTGAGTTATTTGCTTTCTTTTTGGATTCAGTCGTTTGTTGCGTAATTAGAAACCGAAGTTCGAAGATTCCACGGATCAAGCGAGATCAAGAGCGAGGCGAAGAAAAGATCCGAAGCTCAAGACAAAGCATTGCGTGAGCTCAAGATCGCGGTAAACTGCGCCAGGCGAGTCAATACTTTGATCATATTGAACCTACATTTCATGCAAATTACCTTGTTTTAAATTAACAAATTGCATGCTGTTATTTTTATGCAAATACATGCTAAATTTTATATTCTAGTTATACGCCACTGTTTACCTTGAATAATATTACACCCTCTATTGAAATATTTGAATGTATAAACCTTGTCGCCCTAGTAAAATTATAATGGTAGCATTTCGAAAATAAGTCACTAATAATATGCCACGCTCAGTACTGCATAGATACACACGGGGTCGCTGAAATACCCCAAACATCATTATCACTTTTAATCATGAGAAGTTGGTTGGGCAGTCATAGTGGGAATGACTGGCATATTTTAATATGATTATTTTATGCTCCCAAAATTCCCAACTTGCTTAAATATCAGGGCGGATTGGTTTGAGGGTGTGAATGTGGTGCAGTGGATGCATAGTGTGGTGCAGTGGATGCACAAAGTGGGTTAGTGATAAGACCGCCCGGATGCCACTAAGGACTGAATCTTGTCATGTCACCCCGTGTAAAACAGTACAACCACAAGTCCGTAAAATACGACTTGGCTAAGTAAATTTATCGAAACTCCGGACTCATCTCACTGGTAGGGGGGTGAAGGGGCTACGCTATGGCAAGGGGGCCTGAAGGGACACCAGTGGAGGGTGAAGTTTCCCAGCTGTCCTACGTTGCGAGAAGGTAGAAGCCCGGCTGCGTAGTGGCTGGGGGAAACATCTGTCGGGACCCCGGATTTCCGAACCCGGACCCTCTGTGTATTACTGCACTAGTCCCAGATCAAAGCTAGTGCACACAGTTAAACAGAAATGAATACATAACCAGCAACACTTTATTACAATATTAAAGAGTACAGACCGAAAGGTCTCATTATTACAATTGAGGTTTCAAGACCTCGCACACACGAAACACAGCGGAACCAAAAGATAAACTCGGTGAAGACCCATCAATACGCCACAGGCAATTGACTGGGGAAGCGCGACCTAGAACTCCTGGAATCTTTCGTCGAATCCACCCGCGAAGAAGTCGTAGTCGCCTTCTTGAGCTTCATACTCTTCTGAATATTATTTTTGAGTGTAGCATGTGAGTACATAAAGTACTCCGCAAGTCTTGGGAAAAATGCATAGATGCAAGGCTTGACAAAGGAAGGCTATATGGTTCTTTTGCACAAAGCAATATTTTAAAATTTCAATTACTACTAATTATTTTCAAAGGACATCCATTTAATAAAGTAAATGTTTTAGCAGAAAATATCATCAACTTTCTAGTGAAGGTTCCATCTACCAACACTAGCCAACAACTTGAACAAGTTTAATACTGCGGGTTAAATCCACCCTCTCTGGCTCCAACTGCCAGGATTCCCTTCCAAGAGTTCCCTCCACTCTCGGAATACAAAACTTTTGATTTTAAAACAAAACCAGAAATCTACCATGTGAATGCATTCCTTGCCCGCCCTTGACCGTGGGCACGGCTATTCGAATAGTTTTACACTCTGCAGAGGTTGTACAACTTTACCCACAAGAGATAAATTATCCTAAAGGTCAACACGCTTCCTTTGGCATGAGACCCAGATAAAATATCACAAAGCCTTTACCTTACTCTAATCTAGCTAGATACCACCCGCTGAGGTTTCACCGCAGGTAGGCTAACTGCCCGAACCGAAGCCCCCTCTTGCGCCATATGAGTACAGTAAATCCCTGTCCCTCACTGTGAATAACCAGTCCATCCCTGGCACCCACTTTCCACTGGTGGCACCTAAACTAGACTATCATAAGTTAGTCAGCTAGGTCGTACCCATATAGACTTGTGGTTGTACGGTTAATGCTCAGTCTGGACAAACACAAGCGTCGGTCCTTAATTGACTAGGGTGGAACATACACTTTACAAGATCTCGTGCTTCCTGCACCAAACCAAACCAACCATCCACCCTAATCTAAACCAACTTTCACATTTTAGTTTATTTTAAAAGAACAGCGGTAACTCCAATTACCACTAAATTTGTAAACACAAGGGTATTACAATAATTCATAATTTCCCATTGGCAAGATTTGTGAGGTATTCAATAGCATGGCTAAGCATTGTTCTACCATTCTAATACCAACAATTTAATATATTACTCTCATTAGTGAGTCAAAGAAATTTCTAGGGTTGCAAAGGTACATGGCATCCGAATTCAAATAAGGGCATAACAAGGTTGGATATAACTAATGCCTTAAGATTTGAACTAATATTTTATATAAATAGCAATGCACATAATTTAAAATAATTAAAACATTTCGAAATCATAGGTTCAAGATGATCAAAGGAGACTTGCCTTGCTCGGAGACTTGATGTTGCGAATCGTTAAAATCGAACTCTCCGGATTAGTCGTAGTCTACACGCGAAGAACCAAACAAAATAAATTCAAATAAAACCCCATTAAAATCCAAAAATTATAAAATATATATTGATGGATAGATTATGATTTTAGATGAATTTAGGAGAAAGAATCAACGGATTCGGAGTTCGTACGAGGGAGATCCAATATCTGGAAGTTTTGGACATCACATGAAATGATAACAAAATACGAGGATTACTTTTTGAATAGTACGGTGTCGATTGGCTACAAGGTGGCTGGCGAATGGGCAAAATGGAATGTTGGCAATGAGGCGAAGGTGGTGACATGGGTACGGCGACGAGGAACGGCGGCAATCACCCGCAGTGAGTGAAAAACTGCACCGACGGCACAGTAGCGACAACTGCAGGTTGGAGAGAGATAGTACCGAGTATGGAACGTGGAGATGTAAGGTGAGCGTGGGATAGTACAAGGCATGGTGAAGTTAGGAAATATTATTGGCTAAGCTGAAAATTAATCGGAGACGATACAATCGACGTTTGATTGACGATAGTGGAGAAACAGGAAAATTTTGATATCTTGGTGCTCGGTAGAGCGAATCCAAAACCATTTGAAAGGTAGCTACCTGGGATGGTTTGGCACGATATGACGCGAACGGATTGGGGAAAACATCACTGGATAGACGGGGACACGAGATGCCATTGGTGGCCATGGCGAGGTGTCGGAGGTGAAAATTTGTGGAGGCTTTTTGGGGAAACGGAAGGAAGCATGGCATAGAACACGATGAGGCAAGTCTAAAAAAAATTACGGCATGAGCTAAGGCTTACCGGAGGCGACGAATTGACGCCAGGAGTCAAAAACGACCATTTTCGCGGAAAGCTCAATTCCTGACAATTGGCTCCACGAAAAATTAAACAAAATGATAGAAAATTTTCTTAGAGACTAGGACACAATATGACGCGAACAAAAAATAAAGCGCTCACCGAAAAAGTGGGTACGCGCAAAGGTACAGTTTTAGTGTCTGGGCCTGACAAGGTCAACGAGGACTCGGGGAATCTTTAGGCGAGGGCGATGGAAGCACGATGTAGAACGCGTCGAGGCAAACTCAACGGTGCAAACTGTTCGGCCAAAGGACATCGAATTGTGGCGGAACACGACAGAGAAGACCTTTTGCGACTGTCGGTTTAATTTGACATCGGTATTCCGGACAAACGGAGAGGAGTTAACATGCAAGACTTGCGGCGAAACGAAGAGTAGAGCGTGGGGAACGTGATGCTCACCTTGGTTTTGGTCGGGCATGCACGGACGGCCGGTGGCGACGCGAGGAACGACGACACGCTATGGCCCACGGTGGCGACGGTGCTCCGGCGAAGTTCCGGCGAAGGCGAGGTGAGCACCGCGTAGAACGCGACGAGGCGAATCCAAGGATGTGCTCAAAAGTGGCGGGGCTCCACCGGACGAGGCGCAATATGCCGAAGAACGCCGCTTGGAACACAAAAGAAAAACTCCGATTGCGCTCAAGAGAAGAGGAGTGGGGACTTGATATTTTCGGGATTGAGTGAGGATGAGGAGGGGCTCACGGTGCTCCCTTTTATAGGGGCGGGGAAGGTCCGAGATGGGAGATCAAGAGACCATGTCCATCAATGGCATGGGTTAATTTCTTCGCGAAACGGCTCATGAATGAGGGGAAAACGGTAGGGAAATGAAAGAGTTTGATGAGAGGAGTTGAATGCAATTTATTTCACTAAAAAACCGTTGAGAAAATCAAAAGTTATTGAAGCTTGAAGAATCGGTCATGGCGCTGGCGCGTGCTGCTCTCTGGAGAATCTTTCGAACGGTGCAAGATGATGAATAGTGGAGGAGAGAGAAAATAATAATAAAATAATTATTTTCCCAAAAAAATAAAATAAATTCAAAAAAATTCAGGAAAATTCCACAAAAATCCTTAGAACCCGAAAATACCAAATAAAATAATTACGGATTTACTTGAGGTATATTTTAGCCATTTAAAATATTTTTACTTTCTAAGCTTTAATTTAATTCAAATAAATTCGAAAATTCCAAAAATTTAAAAAGAGGATAGAAATGAATAGACTGGAATTTTTGATGAGTTTAGAAATTTGAATGGGCTCAAACGGAATTAAAATGAAGAAATACGAACTTTTGGAAGTTCGAAAGGAGGGAAAAAGAATAAACCGATTTTCTGGAATTATTTTTGAACTGAAAAACCATATTATGATGTCATCAAGGGAAATGATTTTCAGAGGAATTATTTTTCTGTGGGAAAAGAGATTTATATGTCAGGGCGTCGTCAGCAAAGATTTTGATTTTCTGGTCGAATTATTTTTCAACAGAACAAGAGTTTTATTCACTGACAGGTGGGACCGGCTTTTGTGGACTGGGTTCATGGACCAAAGAGAAAGCTGCGGTGGCACACTTGGCTGGCGTAGCGCTTGTGTGGCTCATGGTTGCTGAGGTGGCGCACTGGGGCTAAGGGCATCGGCGGATGGCGGCGCTGCTAGGGTCGGCGAGGGGTACGTGAGAGGGAGGAAAGGCACGGGGAGTTAAGTGCACCTTGGCACGACACTCGGAAATTCTCGATGGTAGCCAGCGACGAGGATGCAAGGGTGGCGAAGTGAGGGCGTTGGCAGCAGGGCTCTTCGGTGGTGGATTCACTCGGTGGAGGCGACGAACGGTTATCGGTTACACCAAAGTTAAGGACAACGCAAAGACGAGTAAAGAGGGAGATAAGCGGGGTTTAAAGCGGGGAAATGGTGGCGGTGGAAGGTTGGAGAAGGCAAGAAGAAAGAAGAAGCTGACTGGCGGGGTTGGGCTGTCAGCGAGAGGGAAGAGAGAGGAGGAAGGAGTGGACAGTCGGATGAATGCCACGAGGCGAAAGAGAAATCAGGGCCATCGGATTAAAACGAAGGGGTAAGTGAAGGCAGGTGGCTGAGATTAAACCGGGCGAGGATGGATTGAATCAGGGAGCGACACGTGATGGCCGAGTAGAGAGGTTGAGGATTAAATTTGATTTAGATTTTGAAAAAAAAATTAGATAAATCCAAATAAAGTTCAAATACTTTAAATTAATTAATTTGAAATTAAAATTTTCAAAGAGCGAAATTTTGGGATGTTACAACCCACCGCAAGTGGGCAGTTTCCCATAAAAGTGAGATGACAAAAGGGTCTAGATACTTTGAAAAGTCACTGTGATGGTCTGCTCAACCGCATGTCTACGGTATCATGTGGGGCAATGAGTTGATTATCTCTTGTGGTGAAAGTGTACAAGCTCTGCAGAGTCAAAACTATTCGAATAGCCGTGCCCACGGTCAAGGGCGGACATGGGAACTTAACCAGATATAGTTCTGTTTTAAAATATTGAAAAAATGGGAATGCAAAAGTGAAAGGGCGATGGACTGCCCTGGTTTGGAATTGTCCTGGGTGTCGTCCCAGTGGTAAGTTAAGCGGCTATAACGCTGAAGAATTGCTATATGGTGCAGATGCCATGTAACAGTGGATGGAATCTGAATCACTATTAATATTGCATTCATTCACAATATATACCTGTGTTCAAATTGCTAGGTCTTAGGAATTTTTATATAATTGTATTCAAAGGCACTCTTCGCAAAATAAAATAACCCGAGCCTTCCTTTGATAAGCCATGCATATTATCTATCTGCATTTTGTGTGTTGGCTCGCTGAGCACGGGGTCGGAGTGCTCACGCTCGCTTTTGCGACAAATTCAGAAGCGGGAGTCAGATCACCTCGCCTTAGCAACAAGATTGAACAAGCTGGCCGAGAAGATGAAGATGTCGAGAACTAGGCCGCGAACCTCCAGTTGGCTGCCTGTGGGCATGTCCTGAGGGTCCCACCTGTGTGCTCCGTTCTTCCGCTGCTGCAACTTTCTGAATTTCGGCCTAATCGGCCCATGAGTAAGTTTATTATTTTAATTATGCTTCCGCATGATATGTAATTTGATATCCATTACTGTAACTGTGTGCACTATCTACTGATCCAGGGAATAGTGCAGTTAAACACAGTAGATTCCGGATTGTAAAATCTGGGTCTGACAAGTATGCACTAACGTAGTAAGCTAAACATGTCTATTTCAAAGCCATCTAATCGCACTGGCAAAAAAATGCAGGTTTACTCGGGGCAACAGGGCCATGACGTTCACGGTGGGTCATCCGCTTTTCAGAGTACCCAGGTAAATGCCTTGTGATATTACGATTCATTCCAAACATCGCTGCCCATGTCCTAATTCACCTGTACCATCTCAGCAGCCCATAGACCCCTCGTCGACTGAATGGCTGAGCTCTATTTTCGGGCCGCCAACGCAAGTCCCCACGCAGCCGTACGCAGGACCACCTCGGACGCAGCCCTCGCAGTATGACCTTCGAGATGCACCGCACTCGCCTACCCGGTTCACCTTCTTGGAGGATCACATACGACGTCCGAGGAGACGACAACGAGATTCATAATGAGTTTTTTCTACTTCAGATTGTGTAACGTCGCATGGTTTCCTGCAATTAATGGTGCAATGTTGTGCAAATTATTTATTTACAGCTTGCTTTACACATACATAGATCAACCCTCCAGCACTACAACAGACGATAAAAAATTAACACAACATACAACAGAGCATGAACCATTACCAACATAGACGAGAATAACATCCAACACTACAACTTGACGATAACAATAAACACAAGAAAGAAAATAGCACATAACATTAAATTAATCTTCCACTCCAGTCTATCGAAACGATGACGCATCTCGACAGGGTCGCTACCTCCCACGACAACTCTCTCATGCCGAACAATATCGGTCCTAGTGCCCATTCCATCCTCCCACAGCCAGAATCGGCAACCGCCGGGGGGCTTCCTACGATTTCATTACATGAAGATTTTCAAACATACCCGACACGTATTGAACGAACCTGAAACAAGCGTACTCACCGAGTGATAGGGGCACTTATAATAGTGCCATCCAGCATTCGCGGCCGTGTGTGAGGTCTTACGTCTAACAACCGTGTTGCATTTTGGGCAAATCACCATGGGTGCCGATGAAGACGTGCTGACTGACTCATATCGGCATCCGGGGGAGTGAGCACGAAAGAAAGGTACACAGATTGGGAACAACTAATAGGAGGTGAGGGAGACCAATGCAGGGGACTAGGGGAGGAATGACTCCCTCTTATAGGCTCAGTTGGGGGGCTCACTCACAGAGGCCACAGAATAAGAAGGCGTCACGCACTGACAACACGAAACAACAACTACATTGCACATACAGAATACATGGAAGGTACTACAACAAAGAAATTACAAAACAACAGTTACCAAAGAGGACAGCTTTGCACAGTGACGTGACAAAAGAGGACAGCTTTGCGCGCAGACATGACAAAAGACGCTAGCTTTGCCCAGTGACATAACAAAAGAGTGCACCTTTGCGCAGGGACATGACAAAACGGGGCAGCTTTGCTCAGTTAGATGACAAAAGAGGTTAGTTTTGCGTAAGGATATGACAAAACGGGGCAGCTTTGCTCAGTCAAATGGCAAAAGAGGTCAGCCTTGCGCAGTGACTTGATGAAACGGGGCAGCTTTGCTCAGTGATATGACAAAAGATGCCAGCTTTGCTCAATGAGAGGTCAGTTTTGCTCAGTGACATGATAAAAGAGGCCAGTTTTGCCCAGTGACATGATAAAACGGGGCAGCTTTGCTCAGTGAGAAGACAAAAGATGCCAGCTTTGCACAGTGACCAGACAAAAAGGGACAGCTTTGCGTAGTGACATGACAAAAGAGGTCAGCTTTGCTCAGTGAGATGACAAAAGAGGACAGCTTTGCTCAGTGACATGACAAAAGAGGCCAGCTTTGCGCAGGGACATGACAAAAACGGGGCAGCTTTGCTCAGTCAAATGACAAAAGAGGCCAGCTTTGCGCGGGGACATGACAAAACGGGGCAGCTTTGCTCAGTCAAATGACAAAAGAGGTCAACTTTGCGCAGGGACATGACAAAACGGGGCAGCTTTGCGCAGCGAGCAAAAATAAATCACATGCCTACCCTTTGGCTTATAAAATGAGGTGCAATGCATCTGCAAGAGAACACTACACAATCTAACACTACATCATACGTTCCTTGTCCACGTCGAGATGAACAACAAGCAGCTAAAGGAATGACAGAAATTCGCGGACAACATACGGGAGAGAATTACGAAGGCTAGGGAGGAGGGCCGCAAGAAGGCACAATGGGACGAGACCCGCAAGATAGCAAGGGCTGCAGCGGCTCGCGAGGAACAAGCAAGGGCTGCTGCGGCTACGAGGTCCAAGCAAGGGCTGCTGTGGCTACGAGGTCAGCTCCCCGCAATGAGCGGCCGCGTAGCAACAACTCCACCCCGAACGTCCCCACCAAGCGTTCGCCGTAACTCCCACCTGAGGGGGAGACACCCCCCTTTGTTGGTGCGGGGACACGTGCAAGTTCTTCAAGTCTAAGCATCGCATCAGCCTAGGTATGCGTTACTAGGGTTGCGCAAACTATTCCAGTGACTACCCCGACCGCCGTTTTGACACCGCAACCTATCGACAGCCGGTAACGACCACATGCACCAATTTTCCCCTACCTTTTCTCCTCCACAGCACGCACTAACAATCTCTCCTCTGTATTTACAGTCTCCGGAGCCCCTATGTGGTTACCGCAAATGGATCGATCTTGAGATCCACCCTGCGGACCAATGGACCCTCGACTTCGAGGAGTGGAAGGTCACACGGGAGGAGTTGCTGGAGGAGGAGCGCCGCAAGAACGAGCACACCATGCGTATACAACGCGAGACCCAAGCTCATCTCGAAGCGTGCACACGTAGGGAGCGGGAGGCTCGCGAGAGGGCGCGAGAGAAAGAGGGAAATGTCGGCTAAGGCAAAAGAGGCCGCAGAGGAGTTCAACGCCGAGCGGGCAAGGAAGGGAAAGTGGCCCCGGTCCACACAGTAGGTCGTACGAGCAGTTGGGTGGGTTAGTTGCATATCATGCTATATGTTATGCATGTAATAAAAATGTACACGGCATGTTACTCCCAACTGTATTATGAAGTTTATTATATCGTGTTTTCGCATTCCATGATTCACGTAGCAACTCATTTAACAATATTAACATACCGGTTCTCACCGTACACGAATTCTCAGTAACATAAAAATATCACTTACCACTGTATATATCGATCGTTCTACGCTCAATCGTTCCTAAAAAAATTTACCAAAATTTTTTATGCATCTACAACTTACATTGACCATAAACTTTTATTACAAATTCATCAGATTTTTCCCAGCTTACAACTACAAAATTGACAAAACTTACAAACCCTAAAAACAGACCAAACCCAAAAAGTCACTTACCACTGTATATATCGATCGTTCTACGCTCAATCGTTCCTAAAAAAAATTTACCAAAATTTTTTATGCATCTACAACTTACATTGATCATAAACTTTTATTAGAACTTCATCAGATTTTTTCGCAGCTTACAACTACAAAATTGACAAAACTTACAAAAATCACAGGGATTGCAAACCCTAAAAACAGACCAAACCCTAAAAGTCACTTACCATTGTATATATCGATCGTTCTACGCTCAATCGTTCCTAAAAAAAATTTACCAAAATTTTTTATACATCTACAACTTATAATCAACATAAACTTTTTTTACAATTTTATCAGATTTTTTTTCAATTTACAACTACAAAATTAACAAAAGTTATAAACATCACGGTTCCCGCACCACTGCAAACCCTAAACAGACAACAAACCCTAAAAAAGGTCTACAGTGTGAACGTGCGGTTCAGTCGCTGGACGTGTGGTCGGAATCTCGGTCGTGCGGTCGGGGAATCAATCGTGCGGTCGAACGGCGAGTCATGCGATCGGGAAAACAAAACGCGCGGTCGGAGCGGAGTACAGGGTGGTCGTGCGGTCTGGTACCGCACGACCCAGCTACAGTGTGGTCGTGAGGTACCATACCACACGACCGGACAGGTGTCGCCGCCGGGTGGTCATGCGCTTGAGTAGGGGGTCAAATTTAGAATTTTTTTTGTTTTAGGAGCTACTTTTGGAATTTCGGGCGTATAGACGGCCAGATGTGAGACTTCCCAATCTCTCGTCCCGTCCGCCTCCCAAAAATTCCACAGCCCCACCCCCCTCCCCCCTCTCCCCCGACGCCAGCCTAAAACCCTACCTCCCCGTCTCCCATGGCCTCCTACGCCAAGCGCGCCTCCCCCGCCCTGGCGGATCCGCTCGCCGACGACGCCAAGGACACCGAGCCCGAGGAGCCGGAGGTCGAGGAGAAGGAGGAGGAGGAGCCGCAGCCGGAGAGGAAGCGCGGGCGGAGGAAGAAGAGGGAGGCGGAGAAGGCGGCGCAGGCCACCCCCACCGTGGAGAGGCCGTCCAGGGAGAGGAAGACAGTCGAGAGGTACTCCGAGCTCACCCCGCGCGCCGCGCCCGCCAAGAAGTCCCCCGCCATTCTCCAGGTCAAATCTCCCCTTCCTATCCCTCGTGCGCGAGTTTTGCTCTGATCTGTTGTTTCGGGATGTCATGTCTAGTGTTATCCCGTCGCGAAGCTGGGATTTTCGTCCGAGTTGCCTACATGCTGACATGCTAAAAATAGCTATTTCTAGGATGCTGGAGGCTTAGCGATCCAGTCTAGTGTCTCCCCCATTCATTTACACTTTGCCTATGCTTGATGTTGGGAAGCCTGTTCGTTTTCTCATTTGCTGATCTCACTTTGGTGTTTTCTGTGTTGCAGGGCTCTGGAACGAAGCTTCCCAATGGTAATTTCTTGCCCCTGAAATATCTTCTGATGTGTTGCTGTCGGCAGTAGATGTCCCTGTTTGCTTGTGGCGTTATCTAGTGTGCTCAGGAGCCTCAAGCTTTATCTACTCCTAGAATGTGATGTCTCTGTTTGCCTGTGACTGAGGTAATGTTGGGGGGGGGGGGTGTCTTTCTTCCGAGGATGTGTTTCTTTATGGGTAGATGAATCATCTATGGCTTGAACTACCTGGTGTTTAAGGTTTATGCAATAGTTATCAGGGTTTGGGGATTGATTCACTAAAGAACTGAATGGAAACCCTGATACACTTCTCCTGTTCGTTTACCTATTTTATCTGCTAGAATATCAAATTTAAACATGACTTTTAAACTAAACGGTTTCACAGTATACATGTGTTTTGCTTGTGAATGATTATAAGTGCTTGACATAAGGAATATGATTTGGTGTGCGGTGTGGATAGAATAAAATGGATACAGAAATCTGCCTAACAACTAGTAAGCTGGAATTGCATGGCAAGCAATTGGAGCTTGTGTTGTGATCATCGAAGAAATTTTGTATTTTGTTTAGCCAGGGGCTATGACTGGTAGAACAAAAAAACATAACAAATGGACAAGTTTCCTTGCTTAGTCCAGGGGCCATGATGTTGTAAATAGCTCATGAATACGTGTTTACACATGTATCTTTGCTTAGTTTGGTTTAGATTTGTGTTACTCTGCCCCTTCCTGAGCACATTTGACCTGGACATTAAGCAGAATAATGCAGTATAACTGTTGGATTGTAGCCTACTCAACTCTTTTCCATCTCTCTACAGGAAAAGGTAGCACAAATGCTGGGTCAGCCCCAACCACTGAAGAGGTGCATGCTGTTGTTAGTGAAATACTGAAGGAAGTGGACTTCAATACGGTAAGCAAAATAGCCTCTTGGTTATCATTGTTCTAATCAGAGAAGCACATAAGCACAGAAAATAGCTCTGGAAAACGAAAACGAGGGAGAGAGTTACGTAGGAGGAATCTTGGTCGAATTCGTCGTCGGCGCCGCTCCTTGCGAAGTACAAGTTGCCTTGGGGGTCAGAGTGGTCGTGGAGGTCGGAATCACTGCCGGAGTCGGAAGAAGGAGAGGGGGAAGGGGAAGATGCTGCCTTGGGGCGCTTGGGAGGGAGAGGCGCCATCCCCGTCCCTTCCCTTGCAAGTCTGGCGGCTGAGGAGCGAGCGCGGCGACAAGGATCGATAAGGAGAGTCGGCGCGGCAAGGGATCCCTACTTACTAGGGTTGCCTCCCAGCCTGCCTGCGTAATGGGTCGCCACGCCAGGTAGAATTGGGCTGATAATGGGCCATGGCCCAAGGTCAACGCACACATGTATGCTTGCCTGCCTGCCTGCCTGTTTTCCTTCATCCTCTCGCTGCTCCTCCTTCGTCTCGGTCTCCTTGAGCTTCTCCTTGTGCTAGTTCTCATAGTTGTTGGGCCTGGCGGGGTCGTACTCAAGAACGGTGACAAGGGCATGCTAGGAGGTTGCGGTGGTGTCAGGGGCGGCCGGTGGTCCTGGGGAGTGGGGCGGGGCTGTTGGTTTCTCAGGAGCGAAGGTAGTGGGGGGCTTACGGAGGGTGGGAGACGCAGTCTTGGTGGCGCTGGACTAGACAGCGGCGAAAGGCTTGTTGTCGTCGGCGGGAGGTCACCGTACAAGCCGCCCAGCATCCCGTGGATGAATTACTACTACAGCAACATCATCAAATCAAATCAGATTATATCAATCCACATGTTTCGATTCGATTCAAAGTAGTAGTACTAGCAATCCAACTCCATCAACATGAATTGAATTGAATGGAATTCCTAGCAATCCAACCAACCCTAACCTTACAAAGAAGAAAAGAAAGAAGAGGAAACGAAGAGCCGGAATCGTATTGATTGATTTGGTTAGGCCATGATTGTTGGGCTTTATTTTCCCCCTGAGAGCAGAGCAGTACAAAGGAAAGTAAAAAACACCAATTTGGGCTTAATTTTGTGGCTTTTGGCTTTTTTCGTTATTTGAGGTTTTTTCACTATAGCTATTGTTAGCTTTTTTTAGTGTAATTAAATTTAAAAAAAATTAAAAATAGAAAAACAGGTTATCCCATCATTGACAATGTAAAGGAATACGAAAAAAAATAAAAGGCAAAAAAGCCCAAAAAAAGCCAAAAGGCCATAAAAGATAAAATTAAGAAACTAAAAGTTAGAAACTAAAAGGCAAAAGATAAAGCCCAAATGACCAGGGCACTTTTTTACTAAACAAAACATACCAAAGAATATTATTATACGCTTTTCAACATACAACAATATTTTTTTACTAGACTAGACAACCCCAAAAAACCACAAATTCAGCTCAATTCTACCTGTCGTGGCGACCCATTACGCAGGCAGGGAGGCAACCCTAGTAAGTAGGGATCCCTTGCCGCGCTGGCTCCCCTCGTTGATCCTTGTCGCTGCGCTCGCTCCTCAGTCGCCAGACTTGCAAGGGAAGGGAAGGGACGGGGATGGCACCTCTTCCTCCCAAGCGCCCCAAGGCAGCATCTTCCCCATCCCCCTCTCCTCCTTGCAACTTCGGTAGCGATTCCGACCTCCATGGCCACTCTGACCCCGCGGCGCCGCCGACAAATTCGACCAAGATTCCTCCTACGTAACTCTCCCTCGTTTTCGTTTTGCAGAGCTACTAATTGAATGCCCGTGCGTTGCTACGGATTTTTAAATGAAACTCACGGGTGGTGAAAATTTTTAGAATATGCATACAAATATGTTCTAAAAGTTTTTAAATCCGTAACAACACACGGGCATTTAGCTAGTGCAGGTCAATTGTTAAAAGGCAAGAGGAATCAGGGGCATAATTCAAATGATGATGAGTTAATTTTCATCAGTTTCTAACTATATAAGTTTCACAGATTTGCATTACCAAGAAAGATAGGGCATATAAAAAATTATACAATCCAAGTAGGAGGGGAGGGAGGCGAGAAAGGCCGAGTAGAAGAGGAGGTGTGAGATGGTAACTGTTGGTGGAAGTGTAGAGGAGGGGTAGTTCGATATGAGAGATAGGGAGAGGGATGTTAGATAGATGGTCAGATTTCTGTATACAGATCAGACGGTTGAGAAGGGAGGAAGCTGAATGCACCAACCACCAACTCAAACTTATTAAATAGTAAAGATTTTTGTGCTTATGTGCTTGTCTCTAATTAGAACGATGAGGAGGAAAACCATGACGATGCTGATGGTGAGATGGGGGAGCTCGAGAAGGAGTATCGCATCCACCAGGCCAATCACCAGTAATTACTCCCTTCCTTTACCTTAGAAATCTTCTCCTGTGAAAATAAATTTGCATTTGTAAAATCTATGCTCTGTCTGCTTTCACATGTAGAAATATTTTGAAGACCCTGAAACAACACAGAGATGACGATGTCTCGAGAGGCCAGGCAGTCAAAAATCAAAAGGTATCATCAACCCACCTTTTTTTTGCTTTGCTAACATAAGATCTAGTCACCATCATGTGCTATCCTTTATATCCACTTAGCTTAAGCTTTCAAATTATTACATTTCATATCGTCCTCCTCAACCTGTCCAATTTCTATTCCCTAAAGGCGCTATGGGATAAGACCCTCGAGATGAGATTCTTGCTGCAAAAGGCATTTTCCACTTCAAACAAGTTGCCCAAGGTCTCTCTCTTATTGCTGCAACAAGCATCTTCGTTTGGTTCATCTTAATTGTTTTTTCCTTCGGAAGAATGAAGGACCGTAGGTCGCATTCAAATATATTCTTTATTGTGTTCTTGCAGGAACCCATCAAGTCAAGGTTTTGCAATCACGATAAGGAGGTAGAGAAAGCATATGCTGATCTGTTGGATTCATCAAAGCAGACCCTCGGTTGCATGCTGGACCTGCAGGAGGTTTGATTAGTTGCTTGTGTTTTTTGCCGTTAAATGCTAAGTTATTCCAGGTTTTCTTACTTTACAAAATATGCATTCAAAAACGACCTATAGGCTTTGCTGGAGAGGAATCAGGCTGCAAAGGGTGCGAATGGTACTACCACTATCCGTAGTCTTTCTGGTTCTACCTTAAAAAAAAGAGTCTTAAATACCCTCTATGTGCTCATCGTTCCATGACTTAATGACAGAAATGTCTTCAGACTCGAATGGAGAGAATGACGAGTGGTCGGAAGTGCAGAAATTGCAGAGAATGTAAACTTTTCGTTACCAGTAACCATAATGAAGGATTGTTAGATGTTATGTCTTCAGTTTGTTACAATATCTTGCATAGTAGTAGAACTTGTTTTTACTGAAACTGTATTGTTCTACACCTGTATGCTTATCAGATCATAGTAGTAGGATTTATTTTATGTCGATCAGCTAAACTCTGCTCTAGCCCTGTAATAGACTAATGTTTTTTAAAAAAAAACTAAACTCTGCTCTAACCCTGTAATAGACTAACGGGTTATCTTTTTTATATTAAAAAAAACTAAACTCTGCTCTAACCCTGTAATAGACTAATGGGTTATCTTTTTTGAAAAAAATAAACTCTGCTCTATCCACATAGTAACCAATTCTAATTCTAGTACAATTGGACTTGGAGCTTAAGGATCCAATTCAATTCCTAGAATCAAGCACACCCTTTATGTGCTTAGAGTTAGTAAGTGGTCTGTTGGTCTTGATTCATACATCTGTCTTGATTTCTTCTTCTCAAGACCATTTTTATTTGGATCGCTGAGTTCTGCTGGTGATTTTTGCATTGCACTGACAGCCTCCAGCTTGCATTGCACTAACAACCTCTAGTCTTGATTCCACCACACAGGTATCAATGGTGTGCAAACTTGTGAGAAAGAAGGCACGAATAAAATTATAAAATATAAATTAAAGATCTTAAAGTTCCACGAAATAACATACGGGCACTGAGTGGGAAATCAAAAGATCCAAATTTTGTATGGAAAGTTCTAGAACTTTTCAGCTTGCATTTGCAGATATGTTGCTTGGGCTGTTAGTTGAACCGTAGGTTGATATCTTTATTTTTATACAGGATAACTCCGTTCAGAAATAGTGAGATAGATAAATGGCAGAGGAAAACAATGGTGACAACTGGTGCTGCTGCACTGAAAGGGAAGTTGCACGCATTTAGTCAGGTTGCCTGAATGCCTATCTAACTACTTTTAGTAATTTATTACCGTTGAACATGGCTAAACCTAAAACCGTTACTTTTTCTCCATTTTATGAGAACAGAACATAAGTGACCAAGTTACTGGTTATATGAGAGATCCAAGCAGGATGATTAACAGAATGTACGTGAGGAAATCTACTGTTGGTGTGTTTGGGGAGGTATTTAAGATGCATCTACCAGTCATGTTTCAGCACCTAGTTAATGATAGATTTGTAACTCTTGCCATTCATTTGCAGGATGTGGGAGAGCCTGGGACTACTAGGGAGGTTTGAGCATTTCTACACTGTTCCCTTGAAGTCATTTCAAGTCTACCTTCTTCTCCGTTGAACTATTCTAATTTTATGATATGTAGTTCATTGTAGCTTCTTTATCCCATTGAGATGAAAATTCTTGTATGTTGCCTTTATAGCCTTTGTTATTTATCTTATTGATTAATGAAAATTAATATCTAAACTGTTTTTGCTTATGTAATGAGAGAATATGTGGAGTGAACTTTCTGGTCTCATGTTTTCACCTTGCTGTAAACTTAGGAGCACAATCTGGAAGGTGATCCTGAACTTATTGACGATTCCGAGTTTTACCAGCAACTTCTCAAGGAGTTTCTCGAGTCATGTGATACAGGAGCATCTGGTTAGTTGAACTTTTCAATTACTGCACTTGCTGTTGCAACATATCTCTTTACACAAGTTTGCATGTTCACGCACACAAAAAAGTTGAGAAACCTGTGAGTAGCCTTGGAAGTGGCAGGCCATCACTATCAAATGTTATTCTTCTATGTTTGCAGAGTCGGCATTTTATGCTCTAAGAAAGCAGCAGCATAAAAAGAGAAAACTGGTTGATCGGCGTGCCTCAAAGAGCAGAAAGATAAGGTATGGTGCTTCTCTCTCTCTCTCTCTCTCTCTCTCTCTCTCTGGGGTAATTTTGCTGTCATGTGTTTTGTTCAGGTACCATGTTCATGAGAAGATTGCTAATTTCATGGCCCCAGTGCCGATGGTTCCTCCTCCAATGGCTCCAAAATTGTTTGAGAATTTATTCGGAATGGGCAACCAGAAACCCACCACAGTTTGATAATGATAGTTCGATTTTGACGTTAGGACGTCTAGCTTTTTGTTTAGTCTTAAATTGTACTATGTAATGATGTTGCTAGCAGTCTTGGAGATGCGAATTGAACGCTTTGATTTTTCATTGTGAAGGCAAGACGGTTGGCTATTGCTAATTGCGCGTTGAGTGGGGTTTCGGTCAATTCAATCTTAATTATTTAGGAATGAAATATGGAGGATACAGAAGGATGCTGGGATGGTCAAAGCTCGTCCCAAGGGGAAGGGAATGGTAGGAGGAGTTGTTTGCCGACGAGAGGCCTTGATTTTGGGCTCCACGTGCTTTTTTCCGTTTCCTTTCCCACGTTTGTGTTGTCTGCCCCTCTGCTTGTTTGCTCTGCTGCTTTCCACTAAATCGGGGACAAGAAAAGGTTAGCCAATGGTGCTCCCGTTGTTGCTGCTACGACTGTTGCTTCTCCTCCTCTGGGCTTCGGCGCCGGCGAGGGACCCGTTCGCCTACTACGACTGGGAGGTCTCCTACGTCTCCGTGCAGCCCCTCGCCGTCGAGCACAAGGTATCTTGTGTATATAATAAGGCTGCTTCTTCTCCCTTCCCCTAATTGGCATCAAAAGAGCTTTTTTTTTTGTGGCTAATGGCTGAAAAACACTTTAGCTGGCTGAAAAAACACTGTAGCTGACAGAGGCTTATTTAGTATAATTAAATTTTAAAAAAAATTAAAAATAGAAAAAACATGTTAGCCAATCACGTATAATGCAAATAAATACAGGAAAAAACCGACAAAAAAGCTCAAAAAAGTCAAAAGTTCCGAAAAAGACGAAATTTATGAATAGTGAAAAATAAGCCAGAAGCCAGAGGCTGAAGCCAAAATGAGCGGGGCAAGGTGATTGGCATCGACGCTTAGTTCCCCGGGCCTTTGCTGAACGTGACCACCAACTGGAACGTGGTTGTCAATGTTCGGAACAACCTCGACGAGCCCCTCTCATCACCTCGAATGGCATCCAGCACCGCAAGAATTCGTGGCAGGACGGTGTCCTCACCACCAACTGCCCCATCCCCACCGGCTAGTACTGGCCCTACCAGTCCAGGTCAAAGGACCAGATCGGCTGCTTCTACTTCCCCTCCATCGCCTTCCAGAGAGCCGCCGGTGGAAACAACGGCATCATTGTCAACAAACGGCAAGTTATCCCCCTCCGCTTCACCTTCCCCGACGAAGACATCATATAGCATCTCACATACCAATAAGAGATACCATGTGGAGGTGTCCCCATGTTTGTGATGAGTAATTGACTCGTGTTCTGAAAAGTTTGAGTTTGATTTGGTTGGTTCGCACCAAGTCGGTGCATGGCGCAGTCTAGTACGGTTGGACTTGGTCGAACACGGTCGGACGTGTTTAGGACGCTTATTCCTCTTTTCGACCGGTTGATTGGTTATTTCGTGCTTGATACTAACAACGGCATCATTGTCAACAAACGGCAAGTTATCCCCCTCCCCTTCACCTTCCCCGACGAAGACATCATATAGCATCTCACACAATGTTCAAGAAGGCGCTAGGCGCTAGGCGGGCGGCGAGGTGGGGGCCTAGCGCCTAGGGAGCCTAGGCGGGGCCTAGGCGGCTGAATTAAAAATGAGGACAACAGGTAGAAGATAAGTATATATTTGATGCTTAGATAAAAATTAGTCATATTTTAGACCGTCCGATGGAGATCCAACGTCCCAGATCGTGTCATCAAACCCTATAACCAATATTAAGAAAATTAGTCAGACTTTAAACCGTCCGATGAAAATCCAACGTCTCAGATCAACTCATCAATCCTTATATATATCTAACCCTAACCCTTCAGGCTCCCCGCACAGCCCTTCGCCTGCGCCGCCAGCTCTCCCCACACCTCCCTTCGCCCGCGCCGCCCGCCTCCCCTCCCCCGCAGATCGCCGCCGCCTCTTCCGCAGATCCCGCGGCCCGCCTCCCCTGTCTCTCCCCTGTAGATCGCCGCCGCCTCCCCCATCTCTCCCCCGTAGATCGCCGCCGCCTCCCCCATCTCTCCGCCCTAGCCGCCCGCCTCCCCTCGTCCCCCCGCGGCTCCCCCCACAGGCCGGCGCCGCGCAGCTTCCCGTAGGCCGGCCGCCGGCGCTCCTCCCCCCGCAGGCCGACGTTCCTTCCAGTAGGCCGGCGCAGCTCCCCGCAGGCGGCAGGCTGGCGCAGCGGCGCTACTCCCCGGCTCCCCGAATGCCGGCGCTTCTCCCCAGTCCCCGTTCCCGTTTTGCTGTTCTTGTGGTCTCCGGCCGCCTCGCCGCCTCGCCGCCTAGACGGGCGCCTCACCGCCTAGACGGCCGCCTCGCCGCCTGGCCGCTTCCTCCCCGCCCAACACCCCTCGGCGAGGCGCTGGGTGGCCGCCCAGCGCCTAGACGGGGCCTAGGCGGCCGCCCAGCCCGCCTTTTAGAACACTGATCTCACATACCAATAAGAGATACCATGTGGAGGTGTCCCCATGTTTGTGATGAGTAATTGACTCGTGTTCTGGAAAGTTTGAGTTTGATTTGGTTGGTTCGCACCAAGTCGGTGCATGACGCAGTCTAGTACGGTTGGACTTGGTCGAACGCGGTCGGACGTGCTTAGGACGCTTATTCCTCTTTTCGACCGGTTGATTGGTTATTTCGTGCTTGATACTTTCTCTAATGCAAATGTATGTTTATACTGTTTCGAGCGGTACTATATGATGTTTTCTTGTCTGTGATGGCTGCAGGACTTTGAGGCTAGTCGTCGTGAGGCATGGATGGTCAGACTAGGTACGGGCGGTGCTGAGGTCGAAGCGGTCGGGAGATGCCGAAGACGACGAGGACTCGAAGTGGTTGCGAGGCGTCGACAGCAAGGAGGAAGCTTCTAGGAAGGTGCAGCAGGGGCATTTCGGTAAAATGCATAAGGTTGCAAAATGGAAGCGGATTCAGTTGAAGCTGATGGGTAAAGTGCTGTAGTAAACGGGTTGGAGACCCGGTAGTGAAGGCTATAAATAGAGAGGGTTTAGGGTTTAGGCTATAAATAGAGACCCGGTAGTGAAATTTTACATACTCCCTAAGTACATGTATGTACACGTGATATACTATGTACATACTCCTCAAAAACATGTACCAAATGGACTGATATACTCCCTCAAGTGTATATACTAGCATGGCCAATGAAAATTTGCTTCGTTACTATAAGGATAATGGAAATTAGGGTCAACACATCCTCCTAGAAATCCAATCTAATTTTGGAGAGGTGCATAAATATCTCAAGCGGAAACGAGTCATATACTCCCATGCCCAGGTGCCATGCTTATAAAAATTTTCCCATGTAGAGAGATGTCATGCTTACACAAAAGGAGTATGCACGCTTACAAAAAGGAGCTAGTATACACGTTCATATATATAAAAAAGGAGTATTTATAAGTATGTACATACACATATAGTAAAGTAGTATGTACCATCTTCAATAAAAAAAAGTAATATCTATACGTATGAAAAAGGAGTATGTATACGTACGGAAAAAAAGGAGTATGTACAAATGCACTAGGGAACAATATACTTCAAGCTTATCCTGATACGAAGCATCCTTATGCATGACGTCAAGCAAACTTAGAAACTCAAAAAAAAAACATATACAAGTACATGATCAATTTTAAAAAAGTATACTCGATAATCTAATTTAAAGTATATGTAGTCCATACTCCAAATACAAGTACATATACTCCATACTTCATCTACACTAATTAAAAGTATATATACTCCATACTCCAAATACAAGTACATCTATACTCCATACCCTCACTAGAAGTACATATGAGCTCCATACTCCATTGTAAAGAGATGCGTCCAGTTCCCAAAGAAAAAAAAGAGAGAACGTATGTAAGTTACATGCATGCGTATCACAAGGAAAGTCCCGAGTATCTAGCCGGTTTAGTTGCACTAATTTATAAATTTTACATTAGAATAACTAAAGCACTCAACCGGTGATTCTCCTAATGGATGTCCCCCACGCCCACGAACCCGATCAGCAAGAGGGATCACAAAGCTACTCGACGGTGGATGCTATGGGAGTAATTACACTTGGGAGTAAAAAAAAGGCTTCCTATATATATATATATGACGAGTGTTTCATGCACCATGGTGCCTAGGCACCCATATCAATACCCGTTGATTTGCTTTGAGATTCGCAACGTTTGATATGGGTATCTTCATATACCCATAAAAAAGTATATTTGAGATGTCAAACTCCGAAAAAAATTAAATTCAACTTCAGTTTAATTAGTTTGAACTATTTTTATGGTATATACTCACTGTAGTCGCATTGAATTCAAAACTTACCATAAATATATTAAGGGTATAAAACATTTTCATACCCAAACTCAAAAAAATTATCAATCATACACGTGTATCGGATGTGGGTGCCTAGGCACCATGGTGCCTTACGTAATTTTCCTATATATATATATATATATATATATATATATATATATATATATATATATATATATATATATATATATATATATATATATATATATATATATATATATATATATATATATATATATGAAAACAGAGGGAACTAGCGATTGAGTTCTGCCTCCAAAATACTGCTTCTTCCTGAGTCCATTCTTCTTTATAACCGAGCAACAATATCACTACTGTAGCATGTAATCCATTGTCAACCGAATATAAGAGAACAGAGCAACGGCAGAGTTTGAGCCATCTCACCAAATCAAACCATAGCATCTGAAATCTTTTCATTTTGAATATTTAGTCTTCAAAGATGACAAATTTTTGGCATATCTCATTTCCAAACCATGTCTATGAATCTCGTGCCAAACTAGGTAGCTATTATTCTAGAAATATGGCTTGAGCTAATTCCAGTATTATGGGTCACTTGGGTAACAGCTTCTACAGAAGCTTTACAAATTGTGCCAGCCTATCTGTAACTGAAGAGGTAGTTATTTGAAACATAGGTTTGGTTTTCTGTTCGCATGTTGGCGGCTACTGTTTTCAGCCCTTCAAAAATGGTACATACGACACATTTCTGGTGGAAGTCTTCTTCTCTGTGTACTGTTTCAGTTTGATTCTGCTTTTAGCTGATCAGTATTCCATCTTTTCCAGAATCTCCTTGAACGGAAGAAATAGAAGCTCGAGTGATTGCCTTGCCCTATAGAGTATGATGAATTACAATGAAACAGAAGGCAAGTAGAGCGGTTGGTGTTGAGCTGCAGGTATAAACTGTTTAGTACGGTTTCAGACTTCTTCGTTGTGAGCTGCCTGAATCATAAGTCGGTATGTGTTTAATAGCGATCCTTCTTTGAATACAGCAACATGCAACTTTTACTGTTGTATGTGTCATTATTCCTCCCAGCTCCTGAACCAATGCCTATTTGCAGCCTCTCGGCCAGTAATTTTAGCATCGTTCCATAGTAATTTGCTGAAACATGATTTCAATAGAGATGTTTTCCTCCCGATGGAAGTATACGTCTTGCAAGTTTTATGATGTGATCATCAACAGCCACACAGTTTTTTTTTGTTGCATATGAACAGAGGAATACATATCTTGATTGTGTTCTGTACGTTGGCTATTTTGCAAATTGGATCTTTGGCATCCATGCGTTGATCATGGCAGACGTAGAATGTGACTGGATTCCTTTATTTTCATTTGTGATTTGATTTACAAATACTACTTCCCACCATTTAGTTCTTATTTTCACAGATAAGTGCATGTGGCCATAGATGGTTAAGTGAAGAATACCTGCCATTGCTGATTTTTTTTCTTATAAGAAATATGGCCATGACATGATATATTATTATACTGTTATTTGTGAAACCAGGACAGTCTGGTCATTCTGTTGGCCGAATCTTTTTTTTCATTTATTGGCATAGCTGTGTGTCTATGTATGGCTTTTGTAACATCATATTTTTTTTATAACATGGAATACTCATATAATCTTGCAGCAAAAGATACATGAGGAGCGTGGCCCTGTGCTATCATTGATCAGCCAAAACAGAAACAGGTGTTCTTTGCCCCTGTTTAATCATCAGTACTACCATTTCTTACTTGGCCAATTGATCCATGACATTATCAACTGAGGACATTTCCTACAGGCACTGTTGACTGATTTCTATGTGTCACGCTCTTAGTTAATACTATCATTTCTTAGTCAGCTTAATTAGCTACCGACACAAAAAAAAGTCAATAGTCAATGCTATCGTTTCTTAGTTACCCTTGTGGCCCTGATCAACTCGGTTTCGGCTTCTGGCTTCTGACTTATTTTTCACTATTCATAAGTTTCGTCTTTTTCTGAACTTTTGGCTTTTTGTTGAGCTTTTTTGCCGGTTCTTTTTTTCCCGTATTTGTTTGTATTATACGTAATGGGCTAACATATTTTTTTATTTTTAAATTTTTTTAAATTTAATTATGCTAAATAAGCCTCTGTCAGCTACAGTGCTTTTTTCAGCCAGCTACAGTGTTTTCAGCCATAAGCTACGAGTTTTTCAGCCGAACCGATCACCACCATATTATCAGCTGAGGGTATTTTGTTTGCTCCCGGTTAATCATTAGCGCTATTGTCTGTTTGTTGGCCTATTGACAAACGAGTTTTCCTTTTTTTTTTGGGTTAATATTGTTTAGACCCTAAAAAAAGTATACAAAGCTTCAATGGATAGATTTCCTCTTCGGCCCTCTATTAGTCTTGTTTTTTTGGTAGGCTCGATTTATTTTGGAGAGTTTGTTTGGTATTTAAGAAATACTTGTTATAGATACTATAGGTGATTTGTTATCTCTTTCGAATACTTATTATTATTATTATATATATAGTCGTTTGATCTGAATAAGAAAAGTACCTGTGTAAACAGTTTTAGTAGAGAGGGAAGAGAAAAAAAGGGAAAAGCGGAAATGCTTCGTGCTCTCGCAAAAATATCGATCTAGCTACTGTTTGCGTGGTGTTTTATCTCTGCAAACAGCGTGCATCGCACGGAGGCAACAGAGCAGAGGCCAGGTTGTCTCTTCTCTTGCGTTTAGGAAGGAGGCTGAGAGTCACGTCGAGGGCAGCGCTGCCTGCGTCGTGCTGCTGCTGGTTTGCGGAGGTCAACAGCAGGCGCGTCCCACGGGAGGAGTCACGTCCATCAATCACATCATGACCACGGACTAGCGGAGAAAACCCACAGCATCAGGGGAACAAAGACCAGTGGGAGTGCGGATCCGAGGCAGAAGAATCAAGAAAAATTTTAACGATTGGTATTAGAGTCTGTATATCTTTCTGGTTTTTAATGATTATGGGTGATAAGAAGAAGATTTGTACGGCCGGAGCAAGGAAAATGGGAAAAGAAGCAACGAAGAAAGAGGTGGAGAGAGAGAAATAAAGAGGAAGCCAGGACCATTCGGCTAAGGTGACATGAGAGGGACAAGGAATGGAGAAGGAGCAGGAAGAAGATAAGCCAATGGAGGAGAGAGAGAGAGAGAGAGACAGAGATAAAGAAAAAAAAGTACGTGGTCAAAGCAAGCGGCTGAATTGGAGGAAAAACAAGGGAGAGAGAAAGGAAGAAACACATTACCTTGCAAATCTTTAAACCTGAGCATCCTATTTGTATGTTAAATTACTCTATAAAATTCTACTAATCATATTACGTCGCGAAACACAATTAACAACTATGCAAGTTTAGTAAAAATGAACCGCGTATCATTGGTACATTAAGATGTAACGTGCACTAATTAAATTGGTATATTCCTGTTTAAATCATTCCGATGCACATCTAAATATTGAATTAATTGGTGGATCATTTATAAATGGTAGAAACCTATTAAGAATTGTTTAGGATCTTTAGAATAAGTTAATTGTCATACGGAGATTTAAAATCTCTACATGATTGAATAAAATTACGCGTAGCGATTAAACTTTAACGCAACGGTTAAATTAGAAATTGAGTCTAAAAATACCTGTAAATGGCTAAAATAAAATATGAGGATCACTTACAGACATTATGGTATATTTTATCTAATCATTTACCTGCTTGTTATTTTCTTCGACATCACTAAACCAAATCGTAGCAACGCACACTAACTGCAGAAAAGGAACCAGGTTTATAGGGTGACTTTTATCCGAGTAACCTTGGAACCCAGAACTTTGATATAAACTCAAGCAAGTGTCCCTTTGAGCATATGATCCGAGTATCTTCAGTAAAACAAGTATTTACCTATTAAAATAATTATCACTCTGCATAAAAATAAAATAATGTTTAAATTGGATGAATGCTAGGAGAAAGAAAGGAAAGAGATAAGAGTAGACAGTTGGAGAGCCACTGTCGTACCAATAAGTAAAGGGTGGGCAAAAGGTGCCTTTGGCAAAAGATAAGGGCAAGGTTAAGACTTTTTGCATAGCTAAGGTTAAACAAACTTCACTTGTGTAATAGACCGTAAGTCGTATCAACTATTGTTTCATCAAAAGACAGGTAGAATCAATAACTCTATTGAGGTTATTATACTTTCCACATAAGTAGTATAACTAGGTGGAGGAACACAAAACCAGTATAGAGCCTGGAAGTAGGGGATCCAAAGCAGAAGGAACCTAGAACTGGTATAAAACTTAGAAGTGGGGGATCCTATGCACATATATTAGCGCAGGTGGAATGTTAGGGAAGGGCTAGGCTGCTCAACCAACATCTACCTCGAGATCGATAAGCGCCGGGTAAGGGTGGAAGATCGGCGTAGGCCACTGGTTAAGAATAGCTAGGTGAAGATATAATATATTGAGATATAGGTAAAATTTTTGTGCTTTCATTCAGGCATCACATATAAGGAAATACGAAGATCCACCTACAACAAGAATCATGGTGGCTATGGGTAAAGTAGTACAAATCTACATAGTGCTACATAAATTATGAATTCATGCATGTCTCCTGGATTGGAGACTATGGAACTGGTGGAGTTTTTTATCTGCTATACAAATATTTAGTAGATTTCTAATTTAAAAATATAAAATTCTTTCATACCTAAAAACCTTTATTTTCTATAAGTATGAGAAAGAGGATGAACAAGAGAATGAGAATGAAGATTCCAAGAAATGATAGATTGGTAGCATACAATGTATTTTGCTAATAATGCAACCTGAGTACTTCTGTACTCACCCTTACTATTATTCCTCTTTGTTTAGAGGATAGCCAACCTAAAGTCTCACTCGGTATGGATATAGCTTACCCTGAAGAATCCTATTCTAAGTGGGAAGGTGATGGTCAGAGATGCAAACGGATCGAATACGGACGGATAATGTCTCTACCATATTTGTTTTCATATTTTTCTTGGATGCGAATACGAATATGGATACCTCGTATACGAATACAAATACGAATAATATCGAATACAGATACGGAGCGAATACGAATCGAAATGAATACGGTCACGAATATTTATCGGAACATGAAAAACCCCTTAAACTATATATCCAAAATCAATCAAAACACATAAATAGTTTATCTTGTCAAAAAATTCATGAAATCTAAACAAGTATAAGTATTTTTATCCACAATAATCATATCGTTGTACAGATTTTAAATCTTCAAGTGGCAGTTAATTTTTTCTAAAGTTCTAAATAATTCTTAATGGATTTCTACCATTTACATGTGATTAATAAATTAATTAAGTATTTAAATTTGCATCAAAATGATTTAAACGGGAGTACATCAATTTAATCGGTACAAATCTTAATCCACCGACAATATTAAATTTATTTTTTAATAAACGTACATATTTGCTAGTTCTGTTTGTAATTTAATATGACTAAGGAACCTAATGTCTAATGGTAATGGAGGCTTATGGCTTGGTTGGGCTAGTAGGCTGGTGGCAGGGGAGATGAGAGAGGCTAACTTGGGCTGGGCAATGTTGGGTTGAAATCTCGGATATCCATTTTCGTATTATTCGGATAATCCGTATTCATATCCATATTCGCCGGATATCAGGCATACTGTATTTGTATCTGTATCCGACAAAAAAATCCGTATTCGTATCCAATCTGACACAATTCGTATCCGTTTTCATCTGGATCAGTCGGAAACTATCCGATCCGTTTTCACCCCTAGTGATGGATATGGGGACAAGTGATATGAGGTGGACAACCTCATACGAAACTTAGAACGACTAGTAGGCCACTCGTAGCACGGGCACGACCCCCGTGGTATATGTAAAGTTTACGTAATGCCTTTACCTCCAGGACTCTTTGTGGGATTAAAATGTTGAACGGAAAGCCCACTTTTAGTATTGTATTATTATTTGAGCCTTAGTGGTCTTATACTAGACCACAGCCCTGCGTGGCTAAGATTATGTAATATTCATATCTATCTTTAATTATTGTTCCGCTATAACACTCTAACGGACTTATTATACATTGAAATAGTATTTTACTGGACAAACGAATAATAATCTGTTGACCAGTGTTATTACCCCTCGATAATGACACGGGTTGTCCCACTACATGTCTCAGTAATAATAGCCGATGCATCGTTATTTGTCACCCTTACGTGGAAATATGCTGGGTGTTTAGGCTCAATAAGGACCATACTCTCACTGCTTAGCATTGCAACAACATCTGGCATGGTTGGTCGATCAATTGCATTCTCTTGTACACACAGCAATGCAATGTTGATGCACCTCATCATTTCTGCCGAGTGGCACTCGGGAACCAATGATGCATCAACGAGTTCAAGCCATCTTCCCTCTTCCCATAACTGCCATGCCTGTATGGAATTTCATCACACGATGTAGGTAGCACACCAAATAAACAAAACAATTTTACATATTACATGTGTGTCTATAAACTCACATATCCAAGGAAATTGATGAAGTCTCCACATTGACGGAAACCGGAATTCCTTTTTCCGCTAAGGATCTCGAGAATTAGAACACCAAAGCTGAATACATCGGATTTCATAGAGTAGAGGCCCTCAGAAGCATACTCAGGAGCCATGTAGCCACTAAAATGATATATAACATATGTCAAATTGTTGTTTGTGATTGACTTGTAATATAAATGTGCATAAGTGGACTAATTTATATGACACTTACTATGTACCAACCACTCTTCTTGTAGTTCCGTCATTGTTATTTGCGCTAAATATTTTTGCTAGCCCGAAATCTGAAATTTTGGGACTCATTTCGCTGTCCAAGAGAATGTTGCTTGGCTTAAGATCTCGATGTATGACACGCAACCTGGAGTGCTTATGTAGGTAAAGAAGTCCTTGTGCTATTCCTTCAATTATGGCTAGACGTTTGTTCCAATCCAATAAAGCTTTTCTATTTTCATCTGTACATCAATTAAACGTTAGTATAACCGGAAAAAAACACCTCAATAAACAATTAGAAGTTGGACACCTCAATTATGGTGGGAATGAAACTATAATCATGGGGCTGCTGGAAACAAAATACTGAGAAATTTTTTGTCGTTCTGACGCATCGATATGATAAACAATATCTAACCTAAATTGAGAAATGCAAATATATACCAAATATAAAGAAGTCCAAGCTTTTGTTTGGCAAGTATTCATAGACCAATATTTTCTCCTCTCCTTGAAAGCAACATCCCAAGAGCCTAACCAAATTCCTGTGTTGGAGTTTGGCTATGAGTTGGACTTCATTTTTGAACTCTATGAAACCTTGTCCTGAATGTGAAGCAAGTCTCTTAACTGCTATCTTCAACCCCTCACAAAACTGGCCCTGGAAAGAAATTATTCAAAAGCTCTTCAATGATATTCTATTGCAATCAGGTTGCTTTATGATGCACAAGTTATTTCACAGTTCCCAGGTAACGAGTAAAAGAATATTTAGTTGTATATTTTGCAAATGACATAAGTATAGGGAGATGTGTTTTATCGTGTGACAAAATGAAGTCCAAACTGGAGCCGTTGAAGATAAAGCAGAGACAAATTCAGGATGAATAATAACTTTGATGAGTTATCATTTTAATAAGTAAACTTGTCTTTTTTTTGTCATATATTCTTCTACTGATCAAGTTTAAATTTGAAAATTTTATCATTGGATAGAATACCCCTCCAAAGGAGTTTAAATCCACTATAGTGAGAGTGCATACTCTCACTTTCAATATACCACTTAAACGAACATACTATTCAAGTTTATCACTTTCGGTATAACTAAATACTAATTTTAAAATACTCTAATGCAACTTAGTTGAAAATTTTCATCGATACCCTTTATTTTTGCTATATACCATTTTTCATATATAAAAGGAGTATATACACAAATTGTGCTATACAAATAGACTGATAAAAATTTCATAGAACTTACTTTGAAATATCTAATAATTATTATTAGAGTATGTTTAAAAGGATATAGAGGTGTAACATCATTCAAGTAGTACATGAGAAGTAGGAGTACGTACTCCCGGGAGTATAGAATTATTTTCCTACACACACACTGGTGATTATATATATATATATATATATATATATATATATATATATATATATATATATATATATATATATATATATATATATATATATATATATATATATATATATATATATATATATATAAAGGATACCATGGTGCCCAGACTCCAATGATTGAAACCTTCCATCCATGATTAAGATTTTTCATCCATGATTGAGGCTTTCCATCCTGATATATTATACATCATTGCACTTGCACGCATCTAAAAGCAATCCAAAGGCAGGCACCAAGCCTCCCAGCCTTTGGATTGCTTTTAGATGCGTGCTAGTGCAATGGTATATAATATACCAGGCATGTTAAATTAATCATTGATGGAAAGTCTTAATCATAGATGGAAAATATCACTTATAGATGGAAAGTCTCACTCATGGAGCCTGGGCACCATGGTGCCCCTGTTATTTATACTACATACATACATACATACATACATACATACATACATACATACATACATACATACATACATACATACATACATACATACATACATACATACATACATACATACATACATACATACATACATACATACATACATACATACATACATACATACATACATACATACATACATACATACATACATACATACATACATACATACATACATACATACATACATACATACATACATACATACATACATACATACATACATACATACATACATAATCACTGATCTACATAGGTGTAAAATGCGCGCCAAAAATCTACTATTGTTTGTGAGTGAAGTTACTGTTAAACACATATAGAGTTACTGTCATTACATAATAGACTAGTAACTCTATGTGTATGTGGTAGTAACTTCAATTGCAAATGATAGTAACTTTCTGGTGCAAAAACTAGCGTACACGTGCTCGTTAGCGCGCTCGTGTGTGTGAGTATATATATAGAGAGACACTTACTAACCAGCGTGCAGGTGTAAAATAAGCGCGCCCCCTAACTGACCTAACCAGCCAACCGTTTCACCATTCCACCCCATGCTTAGTTACTAGTGTTTTATTAATTATGGTAAAGTTATCACTGGTTGTGCAAAAAGTTATCATCAGCTGTGAAGAATATTATCACTAGCTGTTACTGTGAGCATCGGCAGTAACTTCACTCATTACCGATGGTAACTTCATATAGAACCGATGGTAACTTTTCGACACTGTGAAGATCTAGCAATAACCTCATTCAGAACCGATGGTAATTTCATTCAGAAATGATAGTAACTCTATATGACATGATTTTTGTAGTGTCAAAACATATTCAATATGTATCTTATTTTGTTAAGTTTGTAATTTTGAACACAATGGTGAAAACGGACCGCAGATTGAATTTTTGATAAAAAAAGTTATTGTATTTTTAGCTTGTAAATAAGATAAAAAATCACAAGTCAAATGTATTTATTCTCTTCTCTCTCCTGCTGTATGCATGCATGCAAGTCAAGTTACTACTCATTATGAGGAAAGTTACGACATCTTGTGAGGAAAATTACTACCAGCTGTGTACTGTAAGTATTCGGCAGTAACTTCACTCGCTACCGATGGTAACTTCATTCAAAAATGTCAATAACTTTTTAGCACTGTGAAGGTTTGGCAATAACTTCACTTAGAACCGATGGTAACTTTATTTAGAAACATCAGTAACTTTCCGGCGGTATTGGTTATCATCAATTCATGAACTGATGATAATTTCACGTGCAATAGACCAGAACTTTTTATTACAAGAGGGGCAACTTTAGGCCTAACTAGTGACAATAACTTCACATGTAATAGACCATATCTAGTTGGGAAAGTGACTAAATGTTTGGCTAATTGGTGACAATAACTTCATATTTGTTTGATGGTAACCTTTACATTGCAAAGTTTTTGCCAAACCATCATTCATGCACCATGAGTCAAGAAGTAGAACCTACGTGTAGCGTGAGCGTAGGCGCTGAATAGCGCAACCGTATATGTATATACATCTATACATATATATGTATACACACACACACACACACACACACACACACACATATATATATATATATATATATATATATATATATATATATATATACATATACACATACATATACGTATACATACATACATACATACATACATACATACATACATACATACATACATACATACATACATACATACATACATACATAAAAGTATATGTATGTATATGTGTATGTGTATATATGTATGTATGTGTGTGTGTGTATATATATGTATGTATAGGTACATATATATGTATAGATATATAGCGAGGCTGTCGTACACTTAGATGTACAATGCCTATTCTCCACCCATCGTTTTCCCACGTTGGATCAAACCCCCTCTTTAGAGGTGATTGTAGCCGTCTACTGACTCTAATCTATGTGGAGATAATTATTGTCCGTACTATCATGAGACTATGGCGGGATGATAGTAGTGTTAGTTTCATGAGGCCGGGTTCGAACCAGCTGGCTGGCTTATGCTCGTAATATCTATAATAATTAGCTTTTAAATAAGGTATTTTTTAAGATAGGATTAATAAAAAATTGTAGTAAAAAATATACTAAATTCAGCTGTACCGACTAAAATCACATATGAATATTTTTTTGTGCGTCCTGCTTCTCGTGGATAGCCAGAATTTAAATATTTATACTATAAGCTATCAATTTAAAAGAACCCATCTAAGAATTTATGATAAAAATTTGACAGACGTAGCCTATTTCTATATTGATCAGATGACGAGGATTATACATGTGTCTTGTTTACCTTATAGACAGGGCCAAATCCACCTTCTCCAAGTTTGTTTTCTTCGGAAAAGTTACTTGTGGCCTCCAATACCTGACGAATGTCAAAAACCGAAAACTCTGAAATCTCTCCTTCCATTTCCCAAACTAGTTCACCTCCTCCTTGCGACTTGTCAGTACGCTTTTCTCGTAAGCTCACTTCACCTGAACAATTGAGAATTGGTGCAATCTCTTTACTATTCAGTTATGTCTGATGAACATACCATTAACTCCAAGTAACTTAAACAATACGATGAACATTTCCTTAACTAACCCACCTTTTCTTTTCCTTCTGAGCCAACGACAGTAGAAGATGAGGCAGAAGACTAGTACCGCTGGAGGAGCTATAAACATGGAAATTACCCAAGGCTTGCTCGTATGTCCTAAAACATGCACGCATGATCACAACATGCCAATTAAGCGTTCATCAGCAGGTAATAATTAATCTTCTGACAATATATCTTTTGTTTGAGCACATGTAGAGAGAATTAAAATTAATTCTTCACATACTCTTGGTCGTAACCGTCGGAGCCGGGACCGTCGCCGGAGCGCCCGATGACCTGAGCCGCAGCATGGGTTCGCCGTTGTAGAATATAGACGGCTCGAACCTGAAATTACACCGTAGCACAAGGATCCGTCCTCCGTTTTGCCCGTACGTGCTGGAGTTCATCATGCCGATGATACGCTGGAGACACGCCAAGCAGTCGCCGGCAGACAGGTCCGGCGTGCACTGCGTCAGAGAGTAGAGCGTCGGGAAGGCCGCCGTTTTGGCCGTTTCCATGAAGCCGGTGGCGAACCGCCTCGTCGTGTTGGCCGCCTTTTTGGCCGTTTCCATCAGCAACTCATGGAGGTCGCCGGTGATGAGGGGGTCGCCTTTTTGGCTGTTCTGCGGGTTCCACACCACTATCCCCGGGTTCCACACCTGAAAGAGCGTGCTATTTTCTGTAATATTGGCCGGGATGAGGAAGCTGTCGTTGGAGAAGCGGAGGAGGCAGTCGTCGTAATAGATGGTCGCGCCCTTGTCGTACGGGCACGTCTGCTGCGCGTCTTGGAACGAGGTGGCGACGCAGTCGCTGCAAGCGGTGACGTCGACGTCGCCGCGGCAGAGCGTGAGCGCAAATACCACGTCGGGGACTTGGCCGGCGGTGGCGGTGGCGAATAGTTCGGGGGAGGAGGAGGCGTTATTTGGGAGGGCGGCGGCGAGGAGCCCAAGGTTGGACTGGTAGGTGCCGTTGGCCGTGTAGTTGCCGCCGTTGCCGCAGAGCTGCGCCAATCGATCGGCAGCCGCGAACGGCATGAGAGCAAGAGCGAGCAGGACGCCGAGCATGGCTAACGACGGGTGCGCTACGTGTGGCCTAGCTAGTTGCTGCTTCTTGTTTTATTCATAAGCTATTTGAAGAATTTTAATTTCTTCCAGATCAACTCAGTCTTTCTCCTTTCGTCCACAAAGATAGTTGTTTTTTATTTTTTTAGATCACCAGAGTAAGATTTTTTCTATAATTTATGATCATCGTATACTAGTAAAAGTAATAAAAATAAAAATATATATTATAAAAGTATTTTTCCAATATAAATCCATTATTATTATTATTATATAGTTAATCTATATATTTTAATATATATTAACAATAAAAGCTCAAAAAGTTTAACGTGTAAAACCTACGGTGATCTATAATTATAGACAGATGAAGTATATATCCATCACCAGTTGAAACCATCGATGACCAGTTCACCATTATTTGGAAAAAAAATGTTCAGCGATCGGTTGCTTTCAATAGTTCATACCTTTGAAAACATAAGCTACTTGAAGAATTTTCTTCCAGATTAACTCAGTCTTAGTATCTATCACCATCATTTGGAAAAAAATGTTCAGTGATCGGTGGTTTCTTTCAATGGTCAATACCTTTGAACCCGTCGTGCACGCTTTCTAGAATCATTCACTTGATTTTTTTCAGACAAAAATATATATTATAAAAGTATTTTGTAAAATAAATCTAATGTTATTATTTTTATATAGTTAATCTATATATTTTAATATATATTAATAATAAAATCTTGAAAAGCTTGAAGGCGATCATAATTTGGAAAAAAAATTGTTCAGTGATCGGTTGCTTTCAATAGTCAATACCTTTGAAACCGTCCATCACGCACGCTTTCTTGAATCATTCAATTGATTTTTTTAAAAGACAAAAATTGTACTATAGGCCTTGAACTTTGATAAATTCTTGCTATCCATCGAAGCCCCCATATTCTTTAGAAAGCTTAGGTGCAGCATGTGGATGGGATACTCTTATGTTAGTAACTCTTATCCATAGGAAGAGTAAGAGCCATATTATAAAGGGGATCTTCATCATATACCCTCCTTTGAATTGGGGATTTCAGGATTTACCCTCCCACCTCAATGACATGTGGGGTCATCATAAGTCACTGACACGTAGGTCAGGAGGGTAAATCCTGAATTTCCATCTATGAGGAGGGTATATCTTTATAGTGAATTCTATATTCGTACGTTCGTTGTTTTTCCGAAAGGATTTTCCCTATAAAATCTGTGTCTCACATTCTTTTGATCATCTATTTTTGCCAAGGGAAAGTTGATCATATACCCTCCCTTTATTTTGGGAATTCAGGATTTACCCTCCCACCTCAATGACATGTGGGGTCATCATAAGTCACTGACATGTGGGCCAGGAGGGTAAATCCTGAATTTCCATCTAAGGGGAGGGTATATGATGAATAAATCCTTTTGCGAAACATTTTAGAACACTACCTTTATGGATCAATTCGCCATATTTCTGAGAAAGCTTAAGCGAGAATCAAACCCGCTTTGGCACCAAACTGTGGTTTGAAAATTACACCACCATACAAAATACATTTCAATTATGTTAGATAGGAAAAGAGAATAAAATTACTATATATACACAAATCTAGGTACAAACATTTATTTTTATAACTAGGAAGCATCTTTTATACTCTCCAAAGTATATACTCTCACGTCTGAAATACCACTTAAACTTATTCATTATAACACAGTTATTGGCATCATTAATACTACATTGGCTTAGTAAAAATCACATGACACGAAGAAAAAACTATCTAACACTTGGTACAGATATGGTCATATCATTAAGACTACATGACTCAGACACAGTGGATGCCTCTTCATTTGCCACCCTTGCATGGAAATATGCTGGGTGCTTAGGCTCAGACAGGATCATAGTCTTATTGCTTAGCATCGCAACAACATCTGACATGGTCGGTCGATCAGCTGCATTCTCTTGTACACACAGCAATGCAATGTTGATGCACCTCATCATTTCTGCCGAGTGACATTCGGGAACCAATGATGCATCAACGAGTTCAAGCCATCTTCCCTCTTCCCATAGCTGCCATGCTTGTATGGAATCTCATCACACAATGTAGGTAGGACACCAGATAAACAAAACAATTTTACATGTTATATGTGTGTCTATAAACTCACATATCCAAGGAGATTGATGAAGTCTCCACATTGTTGAAAACTAGAATTTCTTTTTCCGCTAAGGATCTCGAGAATTAGAACACCAAAGCTGAATACATTGGATTTGATAGAGTAGAGGCCCTCGGAAGCATACTCAGGAGCCATGTAGCCACTAAAATGATATATAATATATGTCAAATTGTTGTATTTGGTTGACTTGTAATATAAATGTTCATAAGTGGACTAATTTATATGGAACTTACTATGTACCAACCACTCTTCTTGTAGTGTTTCCTTCAGTGTTATTTGAGCTAAATATTTTTGCTAGCCCAAAATCTGAAATTTTGGGATTCATTTCGTTGTCCAAGAGAATGTTGCTTGGTTTAAGATCTCGATGTATGACACGCAATCGGGAGTGCTTATGTAGGTAAAGAAGTCCATGCGCTATTCCTTCAATTATTGCTAGACATTTGTACCAATCCAGTAAAGCTCTTTTATTTTCATCTGCACATCAATTAAATGTTAGTATAACAGGAAAAAGAAACATCAAGAAATAATCAGAAGCTGGACACCTCAATTATCGAGGGAATGAAACTATACTCATGGGGCTGCTGGAAACAAAATCCTGAGTAATATTTAGTCATTCTGAAGCATCGATATGACAAAACAATATCTAACCTAAATGAGCAGTTTTTCTATCCTTGAGGAGGTACCAAGAGGTACAAGTTACCAAGAGGTATCAAATTAGATTCAGCCGTTCAATCAGTGTGATCAACGGCTCAAAATTTGGTACCTCTTGGTACCTTGTACCTCTTGGTATCTCGCGTCCGGTACCAGTAGGTACTGCCAAATCTCAGTCGTCCGATCAGTGTGATCAATGGCTCAAATTTGGTACCTCTTCCCCCTCAAGGATGGTAAAATTTCCCAACCTAAATTCAGAATGCAAATATTTACCAAAGATAAATAAGTCCAAACTTTTGTTTGGCAAGTATTCATAGACCAATATTTTCTCCTCTCCTTGAGAGCAACAACCCAAGAGCCTAACCAAATTCCTGTGTTGGAGTTTGGCAATGAGTTGGACTTCATTTTTGAATTCTATGAAACCCTGTCCTGAATGTGAAGCAAGTCTCTTAACTGCCATCTCCAAACCCTCAGAAAACTGGCCCTGGGGAAAAAAATATTCAAAAGTTATTTAATGATATTCTGCTGCAATCAGGTTGCTTTATACTGCGTAAGTTAATTCACAGTTCCCAGGAAACGAGTATTTGGCAAATGGCATAGGTATAGGGAGGTGCGTTTTGCCGTGTGACAAAATTTCGAGTCCAAACTCAACCCGTTGAAGATGAAGCAAAGACAAAGGATCAGTAATAACTTTTATGAGTTATCATTTATTAAGTAGAGTTGTCCTTTTTTGTCATATATTCTTCTACTGATTAAATTTAAATTGGAAAATTTTATCATTGGATAGAATACCCCTCCTCAAAGGAGATAAAATGAGGATGCATTACAGTGAGAGAACGTAGACTCGTGATTTCAGTCGTCTAATGACTCTGATCCGTACAATCATCTTATGCTAGCAGTGTTTAATTTCTACATTGATCAAATAATGAGGACGACACGTATGTGTTTTATTTACCTTGTACACAGCGCCAAATCCACCTTGTCCAAGTTTGTTTTCTTCTGAAAAATTACCTGTAGCCTCCAGTACCTGATCAAAGTCAAACACCGAGAACTCTGTATTCTTTCCATCCAGTCCCAAAGCTAGATCTTCCTCTCCCTGCAAGTTCCCAGTACGCCTTCCTTGTAATCTCACTTTACCTGTACTTGAGAAAATCTCTTTAATGTTTTGTTATATGTGATGAACATACCATTAATTGCAAGTAATAACAATATGATGGAACATTTCAGCGACTAACCTACCTTTTCTGTATAAGATGAAGCAGAGAAATGCTACCACTATAGGAATTACAACCATGGGAATTGCCCAGAGCTTGCTCATATGCCCTAAAACATGATAACATGCCAATCAAGCATTCATCAGCAAGTAATAATGCTCTGACAATCTTTTGTTTGAGCACATGTAGACAGAAATTAATTGTTCACATGCATACTTACTCTTGTGTTTCGCCTTGGTCGGAACCATCGGAACCATGGGTTCGCCGAGGTAGAACGGATACGTCTCGTACCTGAAATAACACCGTATGACATGGATCTGTCCTCCCATGCGCATGGACATGGTGGAGTTCATCATGCCGAAGATACGATGGAGACATGCCAAGCAGTCGCCGGCGGAGAGGTCCGGCGTGCACTGCGCCAGGGAGTACACCATCGGAAAGGTTCCGCCGCTATCCAATTTGCCGGTGGCGAACCGTCTCGCCGTGCTGGCCGCCTTTTGGACCGTTTCCGTCAGCAACTCATGGATGAGGCTGGTGATGTAGCGGACGTTGTCAGCGTCGCCGGTGATGTTCTTGATGTTCCACCTCTCAAAGGGTGTGTCATCTTCTGTAATATTGTAGGGGACGAGAATGCTCTCGTTGGAGTAGACGCCGAGGCAGTCGCCGTAATAAACCCCGGCCGTGTAGTTCATGCACCACGGCTGCATTCTGTCGAACGAGTTGGCGACGCATTCGGCGCAAGCTGAGTCGTTGACGATGTCGCCGCGGCAGAGTGCGAGCCCGTATACCACGTCGGGGACTTGGCCGACGGTGGCGGTGGCGAAGTGTTCAAGGGAAGAGGAGGTGTTCTTCTGGAGGGTGGCGGAGAGAAGTTTAAGGTTGTCGCATAATACCCCACCTACATCGCCGGCCGCGAACGGCATGAGGCCGAGTATGAGCAGGACGCCCGCGGCGTTCATGGCTAACTTGCCTGCTTCTTCTTCTTCTTCTTCTTCTTCTTCTTCCAGATCAACTCAGTCTTATCTTGTTCAGTGATCGGTGGTTGCTTTCAATAGTCAATACCTTTGAAACCGTCGTGCACGCCCTCGAGAATCATTCACTTGATTTTTTTCAGACAAATCCTACATATCTTTATCGATAAGTCCCCATATTCTTTAGAAAGCTTAGGCGGGTATCAATCCCACGTATATATGGTTTTCAGTTTTTGGAAACCATTTAAATTATCTAAAAAATTTGAGGGAGGTAGGTTGTTTTAGACATTACACAACCTCCATTATCTAACTTTGATCATTAATTCTCATAGTAATATGTTAAAAAATTATAAAAATAGTATATTCCGAAGATATTTTTCACAACAAATCTATTGGTATTATTTTCCATTTTTAAGGAGGAGATTAATGTCAACATCGGCTGTCGATTTCAGTAAACCGTCTTGACTCCGCTACTCATAAATTGAAGGCACCAGTCAATAGACAAAGCACCTACTAATCAAGTGCTTGACTAGCACCAGTCAATAGACAAAGCACTAACTTACCAATAGACAAAGATTAATTCCAAATCGCATTCAAATGATGTCATACCAAATATTGGATAAAATATTTGAAACTCGAGCTACGTGCTAACAATGTAGCAAAATAAAAAATACAACAAAAAAGTAGACTAGAGCAAGTAAAATTTTAGCACCCAATTAACGCAGACTTGATCCATTACAGTAGACCAATAACATGTCTCTACGGCTCCATCTACCTTGGAATCTATATAGACAAGACAACACACATAAATCAAAATATAGGACATAAAACTACAATAACAAATTTATTATGATTTTATATTGGAAGTATAAATCGGAGAACTTAAAACCTGCTCCCCTTTCCTTGCACGGGAGCGTTTCACGCGCCCGCGGAGGCCTTCGCGCGGCGACGCGTGGCGAGCGAGGCTCCCGCTGGGCGCTGGCGACCTGCTCCATCTCGCGCTGGCGCCCGCCCGAACCCCGCCTTCCTCCCTCTCGCAGTCTCGCCTCCCCCCTCCTCCCTCGCTCCCCCGCCGCCTCCCGCCTCCCCCCTCCTCCCCCGCTCCCCCGCCGTCTCCCCCGCTCACCCGCCGGCCGCCGCTTCCCCCCTCCCCCTTCCTACCCCGCCGCCGCCTCCTCCCCCGACGCCCCTCCTCCTCCCCCTCCCCCGCCGCCCCCTCCTCCCTCCTCCCTCCTCCCCCCTCCCCCGCCGCCCCCTCCTCCCTCCTCCCCCTCCCCCGCCGCCCCCTCCTCCCCCGGTCCCCCCTCCTTCCCCGCTCCCCCGCCGCCTCCCCCAACCCTCTCCTCCCCCGCTCCCCCGCCGCCTCCCCATCCCCCTCCGCCTCCCCCGCCGCCGCCGCGGGATGGGATGCTCGCGGGGGTGGATGGACTCAGCTGCGGCCGGATCCGGTCGGCGCGGAGGCGGAGGGGGAGGCGCCGAGGCCGGAGGGGGAGGCCGGATCCGGTCGGCGCGGAGGCGGAGCCGCGGAGGCCGGAGGGGGAGGCCAGAGCCCAGAGGCCGGAGGGGGAGGCCGGATCCGGTCGGCACGAAGGCGGAGGGGGAGCCGCAGAGGCCGGAGGGGGAGGCCAGAACCAAGAGGCCGGAGGGGGAGGCCGGATCCGGTCGGCGCCTCCCCCCGGCCGTACCGCGACTTCCAGAAGGAGTGGCGGCTCCAGCTCAACGACTTCACCGGCGCCGTCTACGAGGGCCGCCTCTACGGCCCGACGACTTCGCGCAGCTCGAGTCCATGCCCACCAGGGCGCAGTCCTACCAGTACCTCCTCGGCTGCCTCCAGATGCCCGCCGTCAACGTCCTCGCCGCCCTCCGAGCGCGCCAGGAGGCTATGGCGCAGGGCGACAAGCCGGCCATCGAGGAGGCGGCTGTTCCGGCACCCGCGGCGGAGAAGTGATCCGTCGACGACGGGGTTTCACTCTGCCTTCTTGAATGTTGCAATCCTGCAATTACAGCTGCAGCTTAAAAGAAGCTCTCTCTCTCTCTCTTTTGCAAATTTATGTGGCGATTTGTTCTCAGCTCCGGATACGTGTAGTAGAAACACTCATAAACACATTGCTCTCATGTATTACCATGTTGATGAGCTTCTGATGCACTCTGGTTTTGGAAAGAAATGTGAGTGATCTTGCATTGCCACTGGTGGTTCAGGCTCATGTGCAGCGTGCTGCATGCCTAGTATTTTTTTGGCCAAATTGCTGAATTGTACTGTTTTCTGCCAAATTTCTACGTGCCAAACATGCCATTTTATAATTTTACTTCACTGGGGAGGCGGGATCTGCGTTTTTCGCGAGGGTTCTGACTTCTGATCGGTGTGATGTGCGCAGATCGGCTGCAGATGGGGGAGGTCGTCTCCACGATCCCAAGTGGGTTCCTATGCTCATTCCCGACTCCTTTGTACATTGTTTGGTCGGGGTGCAGATAAGATGTTGGATTTGATGTGATGTGATGTTGTGTTTGTGTGCTTTGCTGCAGCGATTGGCTTCAACGTGGAGACGGTGCAGTACAACAACATCAAGTTCCAAGTCTGGGATCTCGGTGAGTGACTCAGATCTCGCCGCTCTCCATTTACATGTTTGCATTCGAATGAACCAATTGCTTTAGACATATCGAGTATAACCAGGGCTAACATTGAGCAAATAGTACAAGTTGGAGTTGACAAGGATTCACCATGCCAATGTTAACTGACTTCATGTATGTTGTTAACTGACTTCATGTATGTATAAAATCAAGTAACATGGCATGTTCTGTTGTGCGTTGGCGATGTTGTTTCAGCCTTCTGAATATCACCATGAAGTTGTACCTTATGTTCAATCCAATTAAAGTGTGGTTTAGTTTGATAGACGTGATGCTCAAAGCAGTGGGATGTGTATGGTTCTTTTTAGTGATGTAGCTGTTTTGCTATCGGAGAACTTAAAGAGAGCTGCCGTTTGCTCCCACCACAGAGTTTCGGGCGGTGTGGATGCTTTGATATCCACGTCGCCCCGTCGGTCTTCGCTTGATGGATCTTGCCTTCGGTCTTCTTTTTGTGAAAATCTATTCTTCTTTCCCTGTGATTTTTTTCTACTCATGCCCAAACGCTGATGCCAACTGCAGGTCTTTTGTTGGCGACATAAACTGGACTTTCCTTTTGCCGATGGTAAAGGTGGACTGATGGTGGAGACTAAAAGCTCATAGTACACATTCAGGACCCCTTGGCTGCAGCAACCATCACTTCGCATCCAAGAGCGTGGTAGGCAGTATGAGACATCTTTGTTTTTACTTTTATGGCCCTGTTGTTGTTTGACCTTCTGTCTATTCTTATAGAAGATATTTTGTTTAGGAGTATGCAAAGGAGATGCTCGCTTTACAGCTGTGCTGTTTTGATCACTCTAGGATAGCTTTTGGTGCTAAGATGTGTTTTTTTTCATTTACACGATGAGTTACATATACATGGTGGTCGTAAGAAGACTTACGACCACATCAAACCGTCAATAGACGTGGTCGAAAAACGTTCGACCACGGTAAAAACTGAAAGAGGCGTGCTCGGGAGGACCTACGACCACGGAAAGGCAAAGTAGGAGGTGATCGAGAGGTTTACGACCACATTGAAGGAACGCAGAACGTGGTCGTAAAGGGTTATTGACCACGGCCAAGGAATAGTATTTTCACAACCACGACAAAACTACAGTAGACGTCGTCGAAAGGTGTTCGACCACGGCAAAATCAGAAGACGGTGAGATCGGCAGGTGATACGACCACATTAGAAAAAGATCGAAGGTGATCCGAAGGCGTACGACCGCAACGAAGAAGTTCGAACGTGGTCGTAAGGTGGCTACGACCACGTTGTAAAGTTGCTGAGTGTGGTCGACGAAGGCTACGACCACGGTGTAAGTCTACGACCACGGCCAAAGCGTCGTCGTACAGCCTCCCGATAGTCTACGACCATGGCCAGAGTGGTCGTAAAAGCTACAACGTGGTCGTACAGCCTCCCGATAGTCTATGACCACGGTCAGAGTGGTCGTAAAAGCTGCAACGTGGTCGTACAGCCTCCTAATAATGCACACCGTGGTCGTAAACGACTTGACTCATTTCCGACCACGGTCAGAATGCTACAACTATGCAGAAAACGTCCAAAACAAACTTAAATTTTCCAGAGACAGGAGTCAATTACTCATCACAAACATAGAGTCACGACCACATGGTCTCTCGGTTCCTCTACATGCACTTTGTACTATTGTTTTATGATCTCACTTCAACAACGTTGTAGGGCGCCGCGAAGCGCGCTTCCTTTTCTAGTCGGAGAAATTAAAACCTGCTGTCGTTTCCTCGCACCACAGCGTGCCACGGCGCGCGAGAGAGCCCTGGCGGCGACGCGTGGCGAGGCTTCCGCTGGTGCACTGCTCCCTCTCGCGATGGCGCCCGCCCGAACCCCGCCTTCCTCCCTCTCGCAGTCTCGCGCGTACGCAGGCGCCCTTGCCCATGCCGCCTGTGCCCCCATTCCGCCTCCCCCTCCCCCTCCCCCGCCGCCTCCTCCCTCCCCCTTCCTCCCCCGCTCCCCCGCCGCCGGCCCCTCCTCCCCCGCTCCCCCGCCGTCTCCCCCGCTCACCCGCCGGCCGCCGCTTCCGCCCTCCCCCGTCCTACCCCGCCGCCTCCTCCTCCCCCGCCGCCCCCTCCTCCGTCCTCCTCCCCCACCGCCCCCTCCTCCCCCGGTCCCCCCTCCTTCCCCGCTCCCCCGCCGCTTCCCCCCAACCCCCTCCTCCCCCGCTCCCTCGCCGCCTCCCCCTTCCTCCCTGCCGCCGCCGCGGGATGGGATGCTCGCGGGGGTGGATGGACTCAGCTGCGGCCGGATCCCGTCGGCGCGGGGGCGGAGGGGGGGGGGGAGGCGCCGAGGCCGGAGGGGGAGGCCGGATCCGGTCGGCGCGGAGGCTTAGGGGGAGGCCGGATCCGGTTGGCACGAAGGCGGAGGGGGAGCCGCGGAGGCCGGAGGGGGAGGCCAGAGCCCAGAGGCCAGATCCGGTCGGCGCCTCCCCCGGATTTTCCGTCGCCCCCTTGCGCTCCTGCTCTCTCTCTCTCCTCACGTCCCCGTTCCGTCGTCGCCCATACCCTGCCGCGCCCACTCCCTTCGGCCATTCCGGCCACGCGCCGTCCACTCCACCGCCCATGCCACGCTGAGCTCAGCCACAGGAGCATCGAACACAGGAGCATCGGGATGGTTGAGGGGTAAGGTGAAGGATGTGACTTCCGGGGACTACCTTATCATGCCGCACGAGCGGACGCGCCGCCTCGAATTCTCGATACTCTACGCGAGGTACCGCGCGGTGACCTGGGACCCTCGCCTCGCCCAATTCTGCCGCCCGCGACAGCGCGTCCGATCGCGGCGGCATCACGCGCGGTTCAGGTTCCTTTTCGTCCGCCGGCATGTACCCCGTGTTCAAGGTGTTGGAAGTCTTACGACCTCCCAGGACCTTTTACGACCGGTTAGAGTCGTTTACGACCGGTGAGAATCAAATACAATCGGTTCAGAGTACTTACGACCAATTCCGAACGCCTCAATCTCCTCCGATCGCCTTTTCAACGTGGTCGTAAATTTACTGTAGCAATTTACGACCGCTCCGCGATATCGCTGCCGCTGCCTTCCTTCAGCCGCTCAAGATACCGTGATCGAAATCTTCTACGATCACGCAGTGATGCTGGCGATCACTGTTCACCGTGGTCGAACACACGTACGACCACGTTCACTTCCTTCAACGTGGTCGGAGTTGCTTCCGATCACGTACTGACCTTCTCGGTGTAGTCGTAGCTCGTTACGACCACCTTCGCTTCCTTACGACCACCTTCACCTCCTTACGACCACTTTCACCGTGGTCGCAGCCTTTCCTGCGTAGTTGAAGAATTACTGTTACCTTTGCCGTGATCGTAGCGCCTCTCGATCACGCCCGCAGGAACTTCGCCGTGGTCGTAACTCCTCCCGATCACGCTTGCGGTGATCGTGAGTCCTTCCGACCACGCCTTGCACAATCACACGACAAAACAATGCTTTGTGTGTTTCCCTCTTTTTGGTATTTTCTCAATGGCTTGGTACATCGAATACATGGCTCTAAGCCTCTTTTTATACCCGGCTGTCCTCCTTCAACACGGGTTCGACTACGATTATACCTCGGATTCCGACTCCGATTCTAATACGACTTCTACTCTGTTTCGTCTACGACTTTGAATTGCGGCTGCAATTCGACTTCGATTACACCCAAATTTTGCACATGACTCTAAAACAAGATTATTTACAACACAAGGTTGCTAATACTACCTGTAAATCTCGCGATTTGGTGGCCCTAGGGATCGCGCGATGTTAGTTTGGTGATCGTGACGAGTCCGTTCGTTGTTTTTTTGTGTGGTTGCAGGGTCGTAAGACGGGGGATCCGGTCCTGGACGGCCTCTTGGAGGTGTTCCCGCAGGTGAGTGAATTCTTCGTAATCGACGCCCCTTCGTTGAATACTGCTGATGAGTTTGCTTGTTAACTTCGGAAATTTTTGCTAACCTGTTAGAGCAAACGTGGTGTGCCGTGCTTATACAATTGCAAATTTAGTTTTTTAACGTCAGGGGGTGGTGTAACACTACTGATTGTGTGGGTTTGGTTTTGTGAATCAGAAAAGGTTGTTGCGCGTTGATAAAGTACTGCTAGCTTGGGTTTTTCCCCCGAATGTACTAACTTGGGTGTTCAAGATGCTTAGCAAGGTCTAGGGTGTTCAAGATGCTTAGCAATGAAGAAACCTGTTGACTTTTTTTTTTCAAAAAAGAATTGTTGGGAGCCAACGGCTTGGTCTCTGTAAGCGGCTAGAAAAGATAATATGACAATTGCTTATCAAAACCTTCACTGTAACTTGTGAATGAACCAGTAAAAGGGACTACTGTGAATAGTGGCTGTGCACACCTGGTTGTTCAGAGAGATACCACCAAAGAGATAATACTATATATGTGTTTATGTGGAGGCAAGTGTGTGGTTTTGTAATTTGGATTGAACTGGTTATTGTACTATACTCGTTATGATCTATCATGTTACGTGAAAACAATTTTTATCAGAAAATTGGACATTTGGCTATGTAGGGGAAATAGCCTGTAAGCAGACTTGTATTTTTGCTGACCTCGCTGTGTGCTTTCTTGAATGTAGGTTAAATTAGTTGAATCATAAAGTTGTACGCATGCCATTAAATTTCTTGTTTACCATTGTTTTTACAATCTTCTATAGTTCTCACTGAGAATTTGTAAAACCTTGGCAAAAAACTGAGTTTCACTTTCAAGATGTGCTATTGGCCATGTGTGTACTTCCTGTTGTTTTAGCCGATTACATGTACTATCAATAGTAAATCTATAGAAAGTTCCTCCTCTAACTATTAAGCTGAAAGTTTCTCCTCTAACTATTAAGTTTTGAATTTATTATTGTTTGAAATTTTAGCCCTTTCACGTACTTGATACTTTTCTACTACACCCCCATTTTATCTACACAGGTTAACTTCTCAACATTGAGAGAAGTTTCCATGGAATTTAAGGATGACGTTGATGCCGCTGTAGATTATGTTATCCACAATGTCCTCCCAAATATTATCCCAGATGATAATGATGTAAACACAAACAAATGTTTATATATTCATGGTAAAGTTTGATCCTGTTCTTGAAGTTTTAGTACTGCATGCTTCCTTAAAGAATGTTCAATAAATGAGCTATTAAATAGCATGTGATATGTAATAAATTTGTATCTGATTTTCTTCTGGGTATTATATTATAAATTGCACATGATTTTTTCTTCCACTAAAACACATTGAATCCTCCTGTGTGTTAGAATTTACCTGTTTATTGATGCATTGAAAGGATGGTTGCTTGTGGATGGGTTTGACGCAGTTCTGCCGTTGTGAACTACTGCTATTGCTTATGAGTTTCTCTTACTATATATGGCGAGTGCTGTAATCCCATAAAATCATATTCCTTGCTACATCTGTTTCTCAATGCAGATGTTAGATGCAACTTACTTTTGCATTGTTCTGTCATTTCTTCTTCTTTTCATTCTAAACACTTTGTTGACAAAATTGTTTCTCAGGACATCAGCAGGCATTTGATGGCACAAACTTTCATCTAGGGGTTGATCCAGTGGATAGTAATACCGATTCAAATTCTGTGCAGTTTGACATGGCCAATAAATACATGGCTGAAAATGAAGATAGCCTCATGGGAGAACAATTGATGCAATTTCCTGCTGTAGCATCAACATCTGCTCAAGCGGCCAAGACGATCTGTCTATCCTTATAGAAAAATATTTTGTTTAAGAGTATGCAAAGGAGACGATGCTTTACAGCTGTGCTGTTTTGATCACTCTAGGATAGCTTTTGGTGCTAAGATGTGTTTCTTTTCATTTACACGATGAGTTACTTATAACAAATATGGGGTCACGACCACATGGTCTCTCAGTTCCTCTACATGCACTTTGTACTATTGTTTTATGATCTAATTTTAACAACATTGTAGGGCGCCGTGAAGCGCGCTTCCTTTTCTAGTCAATATCAACACGTACACAGGAGCGTTATTTCCCGAGGACACCTATTTAACGCGCGTCCGCTGGTAACGGAAGCAGGTATCCGCCGGATAAGTTTCCAGTGGATGCCTAGCACTTGCGTTACTTATTACATTGTTGCAATTTGGTTACGTATTACAGTGAAACACGTACGATTTTGCCGGTCGATTTGTCACGTCGATGCATGATTGCCAATTGGTGGTAGTGGCAATCTTGATTTAGGAATCCGCTGAATCGGCCGAGATGTTTCTGTTACTCACATCTGGCCAGTAATGGCCACGAGCAGGAGCAGCGCTGCTCGGCACAGTCGCGTACACGTCCAGCTGCAGCAGCATGTATAACGGCGACACGAACTCGGCCGTCCTCCACAGCAGGTGGCCGGTGGCACGCCGGAGCTGGCCGGTACCGCCGACCACCGCGAGCTCCCTCACCTCCTCGGAGGTGTCGTCGCGGCCGGCGACGACGATGGTGCTCCCGTTGTAGGGCCCCTCGGTGAGCACGACGGTCATGCTGACCAGCAGGACGGGATCTTCCAAGGAGGACAGCATGTACGTCCCCTGCGCCCGGCCGACGGCCTTGGACTCCAAGCTGGTGCCTTCCGTCAGGAGGTCATCGATGGCCGCCGTGTCGCCGAAGTAGCTGCCCGGCATGGACGGGTGAGGCGGGCCAGGTCCCTTGACGACCCGCACGGCTGTCTGCCCCGGCCCGCCGACGATGTCGTGCATGTAGAACCGCAGGTGCACCGGGCGACGACCGGCCGAGGCCGGGACGGCGAGGACTAAAGCGAGCGCGACGAGGAGCAGGCGGCGCTTTGCAATGTAGCTGGCCATTGTTGTGTGTGTGGCTCGTTGGATCGGAGAAGGGTGAGGGTGCAAGGCAATGTAGCTAGGTAGCCAGCCACTATTATAGCTGCTAAGTGCGAGGAGTCAATCATTGCTCGGAGAAGAAACACGAGGACGAACGAAATGAATAGCAGACGATCCATCATTGTTCATTGTGGGGTACGAATCAGCTGCAATTTCAAGGCTCATTACGCAGGGTCCTTGTCTCTTTAAAACATGTTTTGTCGTTGGGTGACAGACACACATGCTCTTCTAAGAGCAACTCCAGCTGTAGCCCTCAAAACAGGGCCCCTACTTTTTATTTGAGGGCTTCCCCTACTTTTGAGGGCCCTGTTTTCTGGGTTGCACTCCAGCAAGAGCCCTCAAAATAGAGCCCCGACTTCTCAATTCCCTCTATTTCCTCACACACTATATGTATATGTATGAGACAAAAGCACAATACACAATAAAATATTTATGATTTCACAATGAGGGACAATATCTAAATATATGAATTCAAATACGAATATTCAAATTTAAATTCAAATTTGTTCCGAATTTAAATTGAAAGCACAAAGTTCATCACAAAACATTAAAATTTGTTCCGAATTCAAATACGAATTCAAATACGAATATTCAAATTTAAATTCAAATTTATTCTGAATTTAAATTGAAAGCACAAATATGAATTCAAATACGAATATTCAAATTTAAATTCAAATTTGTTTCGAATTTAAATTGAAAGCACAAAGTTCATCACATAACATTCAAATTTAAATTCAAATTTGTTCCGAATTCAAATACGAATATTCAAATTTAAATTCAAATTTGTTCCGAATTTAAATTGAAAGCACAAAGTTCATCACATAACATTCAAATTTAAATTCAAATTTGTTCCGAATTCAAATATGAATTCAAATACGAATATTCAAATTTAAATTCAAATTTATTCCGAATTTAAATATGAATTCAAATACGAATATTCAAATTTAAATTCAAATTTATTCCGAATTTAAATTGAAAGCACAAATGTTCCACAAAAAACGAGGAAAGCTGAAAAATGAGAGCCGGAGTAGGGGGCCCCTAGGAATGAGGGGTGGGAGGGTGATTTGAGGGCCTCCTCAAATTTGAGGGCTTAGTAGGGGCTCTGCTGGAGCTCGTTTTTTTGGCTCAAACCCTCAAATTTGAGTTTTGAGGGCTCAAGTAGGGGCCCTGCTGGAGTTGCTCTAACACCGGTGCACTCAGGCCTCTGTTCCAGATGGCAACTTCAATTCTAACTGACCCGTTCAGTTGAAATATATTATCCACGTTTACTTATCAGCTTAAGGCTCTGTTCTTTTAGGCTTTTTCTTCTGGTTTTTTCTGAAAGTCGAAACAAATGGGAAGGGTTTTTGAAGTGATTTCTCTAAACGGTTTTTTGAGTCTAAAACTGTGTGTGTCATCCCCGTCGGTATCTCTACCGTTTCAAAAACGTAGTCACAAACCTTCAGACACAGCTCAAAAAGAACAGGCCTAAGCCTAATAAAGTCTAGCCAACAAAATTTGGCCCAACGCAAGCCTAACAAGGTCTAGCCCAGTCCAAACTCAGCCAGGCCGAAGCCTAATTAAAGCCTAACCTAGCTGGAGATGGTCAATCTGCGCCCAATTATGTTAACCTAGGCCAAGTTCAGGCCAAGCACATTTCAATAAACATTATGGTGTTTCAACTTCAACAGTCCGATAAGCATCCTCCACCAATCCAACGGTTACTGTTTATTCGGTGATGGCTTTAGCCTCACTTTGTACTCAACTTTAGATGCAGGATACAAAGATGCAACTCCTGATTAAAATCCTGCACTAGTTACAAGTAAGCATACCACAAATCACTAGTATGAGATATCTGGGTCCTACGTGTACTCACGTTTTGAAAAATATAGCAAGATTGTATGATCGTTAAGTGCAATAAGAGGAGAGTGAATGATTTCGACAATTTGATATGTTGAAGGGAGCCAAGGTGTTTTCTAAGATCGATATGTATTCTATGTATAATCAGATCCATGTGCAAAAGCAGGATATTGAAAAGATGGCTTTCTCTATCAAGTATAGACATTATGAGTATAAAGTTATGTCACATCATAAACCGATTTTTCAATATAAAAATAATTCAGAAAATGAGCCTTTTTCTTTTTCTGAAGTTTTAAACTTCCAAAAGTTCGTATTTCCTCATTTTAACTCCGATTAGACTCGTTCAAATTTCTAAATTTTTATAAAATCCTAAACTACCCATTTCTGTGCTCTTTTTGAATTTTTAAATTTTATTTCAATTTTGTTTGAATTTATTTGTTTTGGTTCTTCGCGTATAAAATTCGATGATTTCGGAGAGTTTGATTTTGACGACTCGCATCACCAAGACTTCGTGCAAGGCAAGTTACACCTTTAATCATGTAACTCCTAGTAATTAAAATTATTTATGTTGTTTTTAAATTTATTATGCATGTGTACTTTTATTCAAACCTTGTTTAAATTCAATTTAAATTATAGCTACACCCAATTCCTTCATATATAGCCAAATTTGACATTCAACACTGTTGTAGGGTGGCCCCCACCTAAGCCCAGTAGGCCTGTTAGATAAGGCCCAAAATGGGACATGTGTAATGACATAAATGCCCCTGAGGGGATACTTGAGTGTAAGGGTAAAGTTGTAAAACACTCCCCATGTCTACTCCGCTCGCTACAATCGGCACGTAGGGCAGGGTCGAGCCTGAGGACCCGAACCTTGCATGGCACGCCAGCCCACAGCATAGTACACAACAAAAAAGCACGGGAGAACTGTCGCTTTGCTCGTATAAAAATGGAGGGGCATTGCAAACATAGACAGATATACATGGTGCGTTACGCACCCAAACCCGGTACCATTCCTACGAGTCCACGCCGTCTTTGCCATGTCGAGCGTCCGCGCCGTCTTTGCTGCGTCGAGGAACTTCTTTGAGCCAGCGGAGCACATCCCCCTCATCGCGCAGCGTCCGCTCCAACGCGACCTTGGCAACACCCTCCCCGATGTAATTCCAAATCCGATTGTGAAAATTTTGGATGGAGGGGTGGGCGGCGCGAACCGCGTTCGATATTGTCTCGGGCGTGGTGGGCAGGTCAAGCCGGGGGTCCGCCAGCTCAACGACATGCTCACACCCACCAGCATGCAGCAGGGCGAGAGCAAGGCCAGCATTCATGAAGCCGCAGTGGGTGCCAAAGGCCTTGGCACCGCGAAGGGCGACGCTCGAGCCCTCTTCGATTCGCCCAAGCGTCTCGGCCATATCTTCACGGCCATGAGTGGCGTCCTCCACGTGGACGGAAAGCTCCCGAAGGGCCTGCTCTAAAGACTCCATCACTCTCCATGCGGACATGGACGTGTTGTCCAAGGACAGGGTCCTCTCTGCAAGGGAAGCAGTAAGCTGCTCCTTCTCTGCCTCCAGCGCGGAGATTTGCTGCAGAAGGGCGGTCCACTCCTCCGTCACGACGCGTTGAGCCTCCTCTGTCGCGCGTTGTGCTGCCAGCACCGCGCTCTTCGCATTCGCGCCTATCAACTACGCGTCGGAGTGGCTTCCAGCGTCGCTGTGCGGGCTTGATCGGGGCAGACTCCAGAGTCTTCACGCGGACCCGGGATCGTAGGGCCAGATGGTATCCCGCGGCTCGAGACCGACGCCTGCTCATTTTCGCACTCCGTCCGCCGGGGGCGTCCTATCAAAAGGAAGCCAGATCTACGCGAGACCTCACTCTATGGATATTTTTTGTGAGATGTTAAGCTCGTAAAGTAAAGTATATAGAATGTTATGAGCAGGGTACGAAGCTGCCCCCCGTGTGTGAGGCCGAGTCAGAGGCCCGGCTAGACCCCAGAAATATAGGCCGAAGTAGGTGTCGGGCCGTCCCGAGCCATCGGAATCGAGGTGGTCTTCAAGCTTGCCGCACAGACCTGTGGCAGTGTAGCGAGGTGTCTCTTCGTGGGGGCAGGGCCGAAGCCGAAGCCGGAGTCTCCCTGCTGAAGCGGAGACCCCGTCGAAGTTGCTGTTGAGGTTGACTGGCCCATGGCGTACCGCTGCTGCATTGATGGCCCCAAGAATCGTGTTGACACATGTCAGAGGATGCACCATGTCATGCAACCTGTATTTATTGCTGAGGGAACAGACGCGTGGTGGGATGCTATTGGTGCATCGTGCGCTGTCAGGCCTTTGCACGACTGCGGTTGTGCGCGACGTGCGTGGGCGGCTTTGATCGTGCGGAGGCAAGCGGTTCGTCTCCCGTCGGTTACGCTTACCGGCGGTACGAGAGATGGAGGGGTTTTAAATACCCCATGGCACCACGTCTGTGTCTCCACCGCACGCCTTCTGGTCCCTCTTCCTGTGCCCTACTCTCTTGCCTTCCTTGCCGCCGTGCTGCCCCCGTCGTCGTCTAGTTTCCGGAGAGCGATGTTACACGGCGAAGAACACGCTTAGAAGGTCGACGATAATGCCATCTTCCAGCGGTCATTGCCGCTCGAGGTGGAGTACACGCTCGAGAGGCGCGATTCAACGCTGGTAGACAAATGGTGGGTGGCGACGGAGAAGATGGAAGGTCCGTGCTCCCACGTCTTGGGCCCCACGCTTGCGACAGAGGAGACGATCCGCACGCTGCTGCGCGAGGGGAAGCTGTCGGACCGCCAGGAGGTACGACTGCCCGCCAGCGATGAGACAGAACCGCGCCCTGAGAAGTCGGAGGCGATCATCTTCGTCGCCAACTTTGATGCCGGGCTTCGCATCCCAGCCGCCATGATTGTCGGCGACATCTTGCGAACCTTCGGGCTGGAGCTGGCGCAGCTGACTTCGAACGCGCTGGCCCGCCTTACTGTGTATAGCTGGGCCTTGCGCACGGAGGCATGCCGGCCCAGTGACTCGATGTTCGTATTTCTCCGCGACGCGCGATGCCAGCCAAAAGGGTGGAAAGACGGGACGTTTTCCAACTTTGGCAGCGTCAACTTTGTCCTGCGATCGTCATGCGGGAAGATCTTCCCTGCCAACTCGACCCAGGCGATGTGGGAGCCGAACTGGATGAGATGGTTGTTTTACCACCGTGTAGCGAGTGGTAGCGGCCTTGAGTACTTGGGCTGGCCGATGGCGTTCAACACCACGCCCGGCATACCAATCGACAACGAGGACAAGCGGGGAGGCTCATGGGGATCACCGCCTGCTTCAACATGCGTGACCTCACCGAAGAGTTCATCATGTACGGCGTGGCGCCGCTAGCCCATGAATGGCGCATCACGGCTGGGAGCCTTCGGCGCGACAATGTCCGCCCGTCCGTGTCTTCGCTGTAGGGACCCTCCAACCTTCGTAAGTCTTGGCAGAGTCTTATTTTCCACTTCTGCCTATTGGACTGACTTTTTAGATCCGCCTCTTGCCACGTATAGGGATTCGCCTGGAAGACGCGGAACGCGCGGTGGGCGTGTTCCTCGGACCATACACGGCCAGGGAGCACGACTTGCACGTAGCAGCGACTGCGGAGGCGAGGCTGGAGCAGATAAATCGTGTGTGCGAGGCCCTGGGCATTTGCGTGCTGGAGCGCGCCCCTCCAGCCCCTAGCCAACCTCACCGTCGAGACGACTGTGCCAAGAGGAAAGGACCGTCATCTCGTCGGAGGGCTCGGTCTTCTGCGACCGCACCCGTTGCGTTGGCTGTCGTTGCTCCCGTCGGTGCGGCGGACGCCGACTCCGATTCGGCGAAGTATGCCGACTCGGACCTAGAGACAGGCGAAGAGGACGAAGGCGAAGGGTCTCTGAGCGGTGCCGGGGACCAGGAGGGGAAAGCCACGTCGCCCGCAGCGGTCGCTAAAGTGGGGGCGCCACCCGCGGATGATGTAGGGGCAGAGTCCTCGCCCGCGGCGGTTACCGAGGTGGGACTGCCACCTACGGAGTTTGCTGGCGTGGAGCTCCCGCCTTCAATGGTTACCGAGGCGGCGGAGCCGCCACCTACAGGAGTTGTTGGGGCAGAGCATCTGCCTGCGGCGGTTATTGAGGCGGGGTCCCCGTCTTATTCCCCCAAGGCGAAGCGGCCACGCGTACGATCACCTGCCCGTCCAAAGGGGAGGTTCGCTGTGGCAACCAAGGTCGGGAGCCTGTGGGACTCCAACTCCGACACTGAGGTCCCCCGGCCCCACGTCCCCGCGGCTCCTTCCGAATCTGTGGCGGCCGGGGTCAGGAGTCTGCCAGGACTAGCCTCCGACTCAGGGGTCCCCCGGTCTGGCAGACCGGCTTCTTCAGGGGACGCAGGCATTCTTGCCATTCCTTCGAGGGCTGAGGGGACATCCCGGAGGAGTCCACCAGCTGATGCTGAAGGTATGCTCACCGTCTTTAGCCTAATCATGTGATGTGTTCGCCGGGCTCTAACCGCTACGTTTCTCTGAGCATGGACAACTTTTAGGGCATGGGGACGCTCTCGACACTGTCGTCATGGATGCCGCGTGCGCAAGTCTCGCGGACTTCGTCCCTCGCCCGAAGGTGCTGGGAGCGTGGTAAGGGGTCGCGGATAATGCGGATGCGAACCTGGATCACCAAGCGCTGCTGTCATGCTGGCCAGAGCTCCTTGGGGGTGCCCTGGAAGTCTCAGAAATGAGAGTGAGTATCTGATCTCTTAGCAGCGCGTGGTCCTTTTGAAGTTTACTAACGGCCTTGTTGTACAGACCCTTGCCCTTAGTCGGGCGTTGTAGGCGGCCCATGCCCGCGAGTGGGGGGCGTTGGAGGACCGGCTACGCACTGCCGAAGAGGCCCTTCATGAAGCCGTGGAGGCGCACTCCTCCAAGGACGACCGCATCCAACGTTTGGAGGCGAAGCGTGCGGAGGTGATCTCACTTCTTACGACTGCGCTTTCCTTCGGTAGACTCGCAGGACTTTACTTCGCGCTCGCCTGTACGCTAGGTAGACCTTCGCGCGCTCCGTCCTCTACCCTCAAAGTGGTGGCAGCGGAGCTGGCGCCTAGTCGAGGTAGACGCACGAGCGCTCCATCCCCTCCCCTTCGAAGTGGTGTCAGCGGAGCTAGCGCCTAGTCGAGGTAGACGCGCGAGCGCTGCGTCCCCTACCCTTTGAAGTGGTGTCAGCGGAGCTGGCGCCTAGTCGAGGTAGACGTGCTAGTGCTGCGTCCCCTACCATTCGAAGTGGTGTCAGCGGAGCTGGCGCCTAGTCAAGGTAGACGCGCGAGCGCTCCGTCCCCTACCCTTCGAAGTGGTGGCAGTGGAGCTGACGCCTAGTCGAGGTAGACGCGCGCGCGCTTCGTCCCCTACCCTTCAAAGCAGTGGCAGCGGAGTGTAACAGCCCAAATTTTTGGTAAAATAAAAATAATTAAATAAATAATAAAAATTGGTTAAAATAAAATTTAAATTAAAATAAGTATTTTTGTGCCTAAATTTTAAATTTGGATTTGCCCTGGATTTCTGTTTTGAAAAAGCTGGATTTGAAAAAGCATTTTAAGAAAACCTAAAAATATTATTAAATAAAATGATATTTTGATTTTCTATAAAAATCTTATGTCAAATTAATTATTTGGAGTTATTTGGCTTTTATTTGGTTTCTTGGATTTTCTGGAGTTTGAAAATGTATTTTTTTGAAATTAAAAAGTATTTTAAAATATAAAAATTAAATACCAACATTAGTTGGAAATATTCTTATTAAGACCAAAAAGTATCCAGGAGGTTCTCTGAATTTGTCTGGAATTTTTGGAGTTTATTTTGTATTTTTTCTGAGGCTTAATGGATTTTCTGGGGTTTTCTGAAAATCTGAAATCAAAAATCAAAAATAAAAGTCCCCCTCCCCTCCCCTCCCCTCCGGCCGCCACGTGGACGGCCGGATTCCACCCACGCGCCCCGCCCAATCCCTCCTACCCCTCCTCCGCACCCGACACGTGGCCGGTCTGATTTGCGCCACGCCTCCTCCCTCGCCCCCATCCGCCCGTCCGCCCGGTCGCCTTTCTGGGCCGCCCGATTCCCCCATCCCCTCACCCAGCCGCTCATTTCCCCTCCCTCTCTCTCTCACTGCCGCCCGACCCCACCTGTCGGCACGCCCCGCTCCTCCCTCTCTCCTCCTCCCCGGTCCCACCTGTCGGCCACCCGCTCCCCTCTCCTTCCGCCTCTCGCTGCACCGCGGGCCCCACGCGTCAGGTCTGTCTTCCCCCACGCCCGTCTTCTTCCCCGGCCGCGCCGCCGCCAGGCCGTTGCGCCGCCCCGCCCTATCCGGCCACCTCCCCCTCTCTCCCGCGCACTTCGCCCTCCTCCTTCGTGCGCCGCACGCCCCGCACGACCCGCTCGCGCCTAACGCCCACGTCCCCCATTTCTCCCCGCAACCGCCGCCGCCCCGCCAACCTCCGGCGAGCGATTCCCGCGCCGCCTCTCCCCTCCGCCCCCCTATTTAAACCCCCCGAGCGTCTCCCCCTTCCGCTCATCCCTCCACCACCCTCAATCGCCTCATCCCGCCGCCCTAGTGACTCCG
>CM029656.1:555972-780972 GCA_017311315.1 Dendrocalamus latiflorus
CGCCGTGCGCCTCCGGCTTCGCCGCCGTCTCCACCTCCGGCGAGAAATCGCCGTCGCTCCCGTCGTCCCCGAGCCCCGCCGTCGCCTCCCTGGGCCTCCCCACGCCCGTGCGAAGGTCCTCCGCCCCTCGGCTGCGCCTCTCCGCCACCGGAGCCCCCTCGCCGACGTCGACCGAGCCGCTCCACCGCCTCTCCCTCGTCGCCGGCCACCTCTGTCGCCCTCGGTAATCCTCGCCCCCACCGCCGCACTCCCCGCAGCTCCCCCTCCCTCCTGCGCCACTCGCCGCCGTCCGCCGCCCACCGGTGCGCCGCCGCCGCTGCCGCCCCCGTGCGCCTCCGGCCGGCCGGCCACCTTGCCCACGTGGCAGCCCGGGTGGCAGCCATGTGGCGCCACCTCAGCGCCAACGCGGCGCCCCTCTGCCCCGTCAGCTCCCGTGCCACGTCGGCCACCCCCTCTCCCGTGGACTCGGTCCACATGGACCCGGGCCCATCTGCTAGTCAAACCATCCCCGGGGCTGATGTCATGCTGACGCAGAAACCCGAATTTTTGGTTGAAAAATAATTCGGCTGAAATTAAAAATTCCTGCTGACGCAATAATTCTGATTTTTCTTTAGGAAAATAATTCCAAAAATCCTGATTTTCCATTTTCTCTCTTTTCAAACTTCCCGGAGCCCGTTCTCCTTCGTCCTAACTCCGATTTAGCCCATTCAAATTTCTAAATTCATCGAAAATTCCCCTCTATCCATTTATAGCCTCAATTCAAATATTTGAAGTCAATTTGAATTTAATTTGAATTTATTTCAATTTGGTGGATTATTTTCATGTGTAGACTTCGACGATTCGGGAGATTTATTCGACGAAGATTCAAACCAAATTCAAGGGCAAGGCAAGTCACACTCCTTGATCATGTTGATCCCAGTTTTCAAAATAAAATTATGTTGATTTAAATTATGTTGCATGCATATTTTTTATTCAGCGTATTTCAATTCGGTTTTAAATTTAGTTATTGCCTACTTGTTAATCCCTCCATTGAATTTGAATTCCGCAATACCTTGTCACCCTAGAATCAAACCCTAGTTAATACATTAGTGTTGGCTAGAGAGTTTATTCAAATGCTTAGCCCAGCGTAGACATATTATTTGTTTTGGGATACTTTCTCACATAAAATGATAACCCTTTTTTACATAAAATGTTATGTACTCTTGACTTTGGTGAGTCAAGGAGTGTTATGAAATATTTTAAAAACAAAATATTAAAACCTGGTTTAGACTTAGGCAATTGGTTAGAGTGGTGGGTGCAGGCATGCCCTGTTGGTTGGAGCTGCAGTGGTTGATTGTCGTGCACAGAGGTATGTGGTTGGGCCTAAGTCAGATTAAGGACCGGTCTGTGAGCTACTGTTGCAAAGCCCTAATCGTACTACCACATGGCTGGTATGGGACAGCCCTGGCTGAATAATTTGCAAAGTCCCAACCTGAGTCAAGTTGTAGGTTGAAAGTGAGCGTGGTTGGTGCCATGTGAAGTCTCACTTGGGCGAGCGTGGTTAAGCCATGAGAAATCTCGTCTAGGCTCAAGAGGGGGTCCCGGTCTGGTGGATTCCTTACTGGGGTGAAACCTTAGAGTTGGCTCGACCAGGTTGAAGGCTTTGCATTGTAAATACCTTGTCATGACTCCCTGCCGCACACCTAAGGAAGTGTGTAACTCGCGTGGCACAAAAGGATGATCGTGTCTTATGGATAAAGCTGTACAACCTCTGCAAAGTGTATAATCTATCCTGGATAGCCGTGCCCATGGTCATGGGCATGCTGAGTAAAAGTTTTTCATGGATTAGACTTTGTTTTTCAAAATGTTTTTGAAAACCTTGTGGATGGATGGAATCCACGAGAGATGAAAACCTCGTGGATAGATGGAATCCGTGAGAGATTGAAATCTGGTGAATGGATGGAATTCATCAGAGTTGCGCAGTGAAAGCGTGTGGATGGATGGAATCCATACGTGAGCTTTTGGAAAAGATGGTCCGGGTGGGATGCCCGTGGATAGGTTGGTGTATGGTCGGAGCCTGCACTGACGGTATTATTTTCTAACCCAAGTATTGTTTTTACTTACTGTATTAAATTCAGCAATTTCAATCTACCTATTGTATTTCTTAAATGTTGTTTTATGCAAACTAACCCTATAAGCCTTCCATTGAAGCCTTTATCATTAAGGTGCATTTTCCGTGTGACTTGCGGAGTACAAGTTTGTACTCACGTTGCTTTTTCCACACAGAGAAGGAAGACGTCAACTACGGTTAAGATCTGGACGAATAGGCCGCGTCTTACTGTCGTTTGCCTGTGGGCAGGCTCAGTGGGCTTCTTCCGCTTCGGTTTTTCTTCCGCTGCTTATTACTTAATTTTGGCTTATGTGCTGTTGTACGCTATTCGGTTAATAAATGTCATTATGGTTGATATTTATCTTTGTTGTACGCTGTGTGCACTAGCTGATCCTGGACTAGTGCGATTTACACAGAGGATCCAGGAGTCATTGCTCCGGGTTCCGACACGGAGCTAGCGCCTAGTCGAGGTTGACGCGTGAGCGCTCCGTCCCCTACCCTTCAAAGCAGTATCAGCGGAGCATACGCGACCAGCACTGGGGACTTCCATACTCTGTCTGGGGGCGTGCGCGGCGGCGACATCCACGTGTCTTATTTGTGCTTCATGGGGTGCACGTGGGGCAGGCTTCTGCTGCGTCGTATCTACACCGCTTAGAGTGCGCGCGGAGGCAAGCCTCTGCTGCGCCACATGCATACTCCGCGTAGTGTGTGCGGAGGCAAGCCTCTCCTGCGTTTTGTTTATACTCCGTGGAGTGCGTGGGACCGTCAACCACGTCTTATTTATACTCCGGGGAGTATGCGTAGGGGCAATGCCACGCGTGCGTGGGGACATCCGCGTCTTGTTTATACTCAGTAGAGTGCGCAGGGATAACATCCGCGTCTTATTTATACTCCGTAGAGTGCGTGGGAACATCAACCATGTCTTATTTATACTCTGGAGAGTACGTGTAGGAGCAACGCCCATGCGTGCGCGGGGACATCCGCGTCTTGTTTATACTCAGTAGAGTGCGCAGGGACAACATCCGCGTCTTATTTATACTCCGTGGAGTGCGTGCGGAGGCGGACCTCGACGCTACGTCTCATTTATACTCTGTAGAGTGCGTGCCGAGGCGGATCTCGATGCTACGTCTTATTTATACTCCGTAGAGTGCGTGCGGAGGCGGACCTCGACGCTACGTCTTATTTATACTCCGTAGAGTGCGTGCGGAGGCGGACCTCAACGCTACGTCTTATTTATACTCCGTAGAGTGCGTGAGGAGGTGGACCTCGACGCTACGTCTTATTTATACTCCGTAGAGTGCGTGCGGTGTAAGGCAAGGCTCCGCGCGTTTTTGTAGGTAGCAAGACGAGTTTCGCAAATGGTGAACTTTATTGAATTTCCGTTTGCGCAGGTGAGCGATTACAAAAGACAAGGTACTAACCACTGATCACTCAAGGGTGGGAATGGCAGCGACTGTCGTTGCCGTGGCGGCGAGGCGGGGCACGGTGGGAGCCTTTGCTGCTGGGGCAATCCACGTGGGAGCTCGGTGGGGTGCTTCCTGAGGCTGCTGAGGATCCTTGCACTGGCGTGCCCAGTCTAGGAGCCCTGTTGAGCCTCGTGGTGCGGACCTCGGGTGCCGAGTTCTATGCGCTGGGCCACATCCTGGTCGCCGTGGGCAGTGATGATGCCCCACGGGCCCGGGAGCTTCATGCATAGGAAGTCGTGGTGTGGAACTGCCCCGAAAGAATTGAGGGTTGGTCACCCCAATATGGCGTTATAAGGGTGTGGGATATTGACGATGTCGAAGGTGACGTCTTCGCTCCTCACGTTGTCGTCTCGGCCAAAGGAGACCTGCAGACATATCTGGCCCAGCGCCCTCAGGGCTGGCCTCCGAAGCCCTGTAACAGGATTCCCGAGGGGCCCAGGTGACTTCGGGGGATCCCCATCTGGTAGAAGGCCGCCGCGAACAAAATGTTCACGGAGCTTCCTCCATCGACTAGGACACACTTGACATCGCATCCTGCGATGGCGACTTGGATGACCGAGATCTTGGTGGGGGAACTCCGCGCCTTCGGCGTCGGTGGGCGTGAAGGTAATTTCGTGTTGCAACCCCTGATCTTGGATCCGCATGGGGCCTTCCAAGGGATGTTGGATGTGGGCGTTTCAAGGGATCCGCATGTGGGCTTGGATCCGCGCCTCGGGGTTTCTATCCCTAACGACACTCTGCCGAAGTGCCGCGATGGTGGTGCATGCGCGCATGTCGTGGCTGCCCCGACCATGTACCTCGCACCACAGGCCATGATGATGGTCGTCGTATTCCGTGCGGGTCCTATCGTCGCGGCCCCTACCGCGCCCCCCGGCGAGCTCTGCCGTCGCGACCGGCGGGGGCATTGTCTTCGGAGCCGCCTTCGATGTCGAAGACGTAGCGGGCTCTCCGACACTTTTGCTGGCCACGCTTAGGCTTCTCGCTCCGCGGGTCCTTGTGTTGGGCGTCCTTACGCTCGGGAGCGTCCTTCGATGGCTCCTGCTTGCGCTTGCCCTTCGAGGAGCCTTCCTTCGGCGAATCTCCGTTCTTCGCCGTGACCTCCGCTTGATTGTTGTCGGAGTCGTCACCTTGGTGCCGCCGCGCGTCCTCTTCCGCTCTGGCGTACTCTTCCATCTTGTCAAAGAGCTTCGCCACCATCTTGATTGGCTTTCGCGCGTTGTACTCAGCCAGCGCTCCTGTGCAGAGGCCCTTTATCGCTACCTTGATGATGGTTGTCTCGTTGACATCCTTGACCTGGCAGCAGACCTTCGCGAAGCGCTTGAAGTACTCCCGAAGCTTCTACGAGGGTTTTTGCTTGACCGCGAAAAGCTGGTCCGCGTCGACGTGCTCGACATAGTTCCCCTGGAAGTTGTTGTAGAGTCGGTCGCGGACCTGCTCCCATGCGTAGATGGAGTTTGGCTCGATGGTGAAAAACCAAGAGAGCGCCACTCCCTGTAACGCGAGGGGGGAGTCCCTTCACCTCTGTGGTGTCGTCTCCGCCAGTAGCTTCGATGGCGGTTTCGTACACATGCACGAACTCCCGGGGGTCCCTGTCGCCTTTGTACGGCTCGATGGCGCTGGGGAACTTGAAGTCTTCCGACCATGCCACTTGCTGTAGGCCTGTGGAGAGTGGGGACTCCGGGTCCACGTGTCACAGCGGGATGCCGCTAGACGTGGGGGCGTCACGGCTATCCACCCGCTCTGGCGTGGGCTCCGACGCGACCACCGGCGGGGTCTACTAACTCTGAGCCTCTTGCATATCCCGCACAGCTCCCCGGAGGTCTGCTAATTCCTGCTAGAGCGTGCCGATGGCCGTCAATAGGGCGCTTTCCACCGTGGGCATAACCGGGGCAACCGGCACACCCGGTCGCACTGCCAGGATAGCGGCAACCGCGGCCTGCGCTCCCGGATTCTGCCCTCCCGGGTCGCCCAATACGGCGGCGCGACAAACTCCGGGATCAATGATGAGTCCCGTGTTGCCGCCAGAGCCACTCACCGTTCCCGCACCGGATGTAGGGACGGCGGCCGTGCCAACATGGACGCCGGCGCTACCGCCCCTACCACCCGGCCTGTGCTGCCGGTGTTGACCGTCGCGGCCGCAATAGGATCGCTCGTCGCGCGCGGGGCGGGGCCGGACGTCGCGCCAGCAGTGGCGGGGTCGACGGTCACGCCAGCGGTGACGGGGTCGGCGGTCACGCCAGCGGTGACGGGGTCGGCAGCCACGCCATAAGCGTCGATGTTCGTGGCTGCCGCACCCGCGCCGGCGTCCACACCCGCGACTGCCGACGCCGAAGCCCTGGTGTTGACGCGGGACTCCGTCGCGCCCGCCTTCTTCTTCCTAGCCGCCGACGATGAAGCTTTCTTCGGTGCCATCCTTCTTCGGATCTTGAGGCTTGTTCATGTCCTCCCCATGGATGGCGCCAACTATTGTGGCTACAGACCAAACAGAGAGAGAGAGTATGGTAGTTGAGAGTTAGGTGAGCAATGCTTAGGGTTTTCCCCATGGCCTGTATCGTGTGTGTGTGTGTCCACATGGGGAGTGTTTTTACAACCGTGTCCTTACACCTGAGTAACCCCCTCAAGGGTGTTTATGTCATTACATATGTCCTATATTGGGCTTTACTGCCTTCTACCAGGCCGGCTAGGCTTAGGTGGGGGCCACCCCTACAACACTTTCATGCTTACATTAAGACGATGATGGTGGAGGTGGTGAGAATTGTGGTAGAATAATGATTATAAAATTTGTTTAAATGCTAAAATTGAACTAAATGAAAATATATTAATTGCATTGCATGTCATTCATGTTATAAAGGGGTAATCTGTGTGGCTCTCTAGAGCCTGTTTTGTGTGGGTGACCAACAAGAGTGGGTAGAGAAAGATCTACTTGATAGGCACTCCACAGGAGTGGAGAAAGATCTACTTTGGTAGACACCCCACGGGAGTGAGGGAAAGTCCTATTTCGGTAGTCACTACGGGAGTGGAGGTGAGACCCTGTATGAAATAAGACAGGGCAAGAGTGTGTCATCAATGGGTGAACACTCAGCTATACCGATATAAGCAGAAGATAAGTTAAGACATGTGCATGATCGTCGCATTGCATACATGGAAAGTTAGGAGTGATTTGAGATATGAGATATGTGAATGGGAAATGATGAAAATGGTATGAGAAATTGAGTTAATGATAAAATGATATGAATTATTAACAAGATGATGTCGCACTTATTATTCTGCTTTGTATTTGCTGAGAAGTTGATTCACCCTTGATTATTTTTTGTTTTAGGTGATTGTTGAAGGTGACATGCATTTGGGGTGGAGGTAGCATATGGGATATTGCACACTTATATCTCTTTATTCACTTAGAGTTTAATAATTAATTATCATATTCAATTTAGACAATCCATGTAATAATTAGATGATTAATAGTTTTCCTTTAGCTCTTTTTGGTTCGCATTGTTGCTGCTAGATGCGTACCTTGGTTTAGCTTTATATTTGATCTATCTTTACGATTAGTTGGTTCATCTTCAGTTAAATTTAATGATTATTGTGTTGTTGAAATTCATGATCATGGTTATGTTGTATGATCATGTTTGAAGTATAACTGTTAGTAAGGTGCCAATAATGGTTAAAATTAATAGTGGTAGGAGTTGTGAGTGATATCTTATGTTTTTGTTAAACCAAGATGTTACATTTGGTTCCTCCCCGCCACCTCTAAGCGCGCTAGTAAGTTCCCCTTGCCCACCCCCAATTCATGTGCGCCCTTTTCCTTTTCCCTCCCTGTCTGGCACCGTCGCCCCTTCCCCCTCCCTGTGCCCAACCACCCTGCGCCGCCACCGGCCCACCCCAGTGTCGCCCGAGCTCCAAAACCGCCTCCCCTTGCTTCCTTCTTTCCCGAACAATCCATTTTTGTGGTCAGCCTCACCCCCACCGTGCTCGCTAGAGCCGTGTGCCGCTGCTGTGCGCCCTGCTCCCTCTATGCTCTGTTTCGAAAATAGAGGAGAACCTCTTTGTTGTGTTTGCTGTGTATAAATGAGGGCCCAGTACAATTGAGTGTCTAATTAAAGTAATTGTTATAATTAAATTTCATCAGTACTCAGTTTAAAGCATGAAATTTTAAATTAAGGGTTAGGGAAAATATACTTTATATTTTCAAGAACCCAGGAAGGACCCTTTTGCAAATAATGACTAATTAATTAAGAAAATTAATTTGTATAGTATGTCACTTGCATTCAGAATTTAATTTGAATAGTATGTCACTTGCATTCAGCCAGTAATTCAAGATTTATTAATAATTATCTTGGGACATAATTAGATATTAATAATTAGTATATGATCAACTTTACAATTCAAATGTTTAATTCAATAAAATATAATTCAGCCATAAAAAGATAGTAAAAAGATGGTAGATTTAATTAAAAATTATATTCGTCCAAATGCATTTAAACACTAGGATTAATAGTCATCCATGATTGTTAGTAAATATTGGTCTAGCTAAAGCTAATTGTTAAATAGCAGTTAATTAAATAAAGAGTAAAGTCCATTACCGGTCCTTAAACTTTTTATTCTGTGTCATCCCGGTCCACAGACTTTTAAAGTATGTCATCCCGGTCCCTAAACTTCAAAATGTGCCATTACCAGTCCTTAAACTTTTTATGCTGTGTCATCCCGGTCCATAGACTTTCAAAAGTGTGCCATTACAGCTGGACCTGTAACAGGTGGTAATGGCACACTTTGAAAGTTTAAGGACTTGGCTTGTGAAATGTTCGAATCGCCCTCCCATTCCTCTCCCAAATAATTGACTGCTCAGGGGCATTTTGGTCCAAGGGCTAAGTTTGCTTTGGGGTTTCTACTGTAGCGGTAAGTCGGTAAAAGGTAAGGTGGAATTTGCCGGATGATGAACACCCGAAACGCGAGATAGTGCCGACTGTCCCTAGGCGGTCCGGGAACCTCTGGGAGCGCTAATTATACGGCTCTCTAGACGGTGCCGACCGTCCTGGGATGGTCTGGGAACCTCTGCGCGTGATACTAAAATCGACACTCCAAAAGGTCGATGGGTCTAACGGCAACTACGCTCTTAAACGCTATATTTTCCCCTTATGCATATTTGGGGTATTACAGCAAGATCTTTATTTGAAAGTATCAATCGCATGCTTTACTTTAGTACGCAAATATTCATATTAGTTCATAGTTAATTCCCCAGGAATAATTGCTTAATATAATATCCCACTACTTGATTTTGAACATAAAACCTTGTGCCCTAGATATGAAAGTAAACTTACCAGTGCAAAGTCCATCTCTAAACATCATACTTAGTCTTACTTAGATACTATATATTGGCATATGGATCGTTCGCTCATCGATGACACAAAGCCGGGTGTTCAATGGAATTAATGCACAAATCCTTAATGTGGAGTACGTAGTACAATTAATATTCATATATGCGATCGTTCAATCAGCTTTAGCCTAGCTAGGCTGCCCAGTGGCGAATCCACTGTGGGTGCTTGTGGGGGCTCGAGCACCCCCTCCTCCCACCGTGGAAGAAGACCCGGTCGGCGGTCGCCGCGTCGGAGGAAGAAGAGCCCGGTTGCCGGAGGTTGAAGAACTTGGTTGAACATTGAAGAAAGCATGAGGCGAGGCCCAGTCAACAGTAGATCAGGTCACGGAGAGGCTGCCGCCGAGTTGGAGAGAGAGAGTGGAGACTCACCATCGCCCGTAGCCCGGTGGGCCACCTGGCGGAGGGGGAGCCGGGGAGGGGAGGCGGCCGGCACGGAGGACGGGGAGCCGAGGAGGGGGAGGCAGTTGGCGACTCGGCGCGGAGGGGGAGGCCGCAGGCGGTCGGCGGCCCGGCACGGAGGGCGCCTCGACGCGGCGGAGCGGCGGGGCCAGGGGAGGCGGTCCACCACTCGGTGGCGGTTCACCGGCCGGTCGGGCGCAGGCGAGGCAGAGCAGCGGAGGCGCGGAGCGGGGATCGGAGATCGCCACTGACGGAGAGGACGAGGCAACGATCGACGCGGTGATGATTACGAACGAACGAGGGCCAGCAAGTAGTACTAGTAGTGGTGTGATGCAAAGCATTGAGGACCTGAGGCGTTTTAGTGATTTCAGTTTTCAGATTTACGATGCGCAATTATTCATGGTCACGGCGTGAGGTGACGCGATGAGTGACGACGTGATCGACTGACCGACCGGCGACCGGGACCGGCGACTGTGATTTCTTGACTTGTGAATGTGAATCTTATTTTATTATTGTTGTACTGATTAGCTAATTTGTTTACTCAGTTATTAACTAATTTTTATTTAATTATTTTTAATGTTTATGGGCATTCCTAATTTAATATTGTATCACTACATTGATATTTTTTATCTACAGATCGGTACTTACATATTTATGAACATTTGGGAGCACAATATTCGTTAACAAGATACTAAATTTATTGTATCGTACATTTTCAATTTGTTTTCTTCCTATTTATGTATGAATTTTATATTCTAATGGCAAAAGACTAGTAGATATAGTTTTGGTATATTTATATTGTGCTATAAACCTTAACAGTAGAGCTCCCCCTCTATTTTTATCCTGGATTCGTCACTGAGGCTGCCGGAAAGCTTGCGTAAGGGTTACTATCTGCAAAGGCCAGCTTGTCGTTGCCAGGTCGAGAAAACACGATCTGCATACATCAAATCTCGATAAGCACATGCATGCATGAGTAATTAATACTAGTACACGGTATTAACTTTGAATTAGTAATTCCATATAAGTTAATTCAGAAACCAGCTTAAAACCAGCTAATTCCATTACGTGCCTGATAATCTCCAAGCGTCCGTGACTTAAAACCAGCTGCACAGTAAATGAAATAGTACTCCCATGTACGGATGAACTTGTCACCAAAGCCCAGGGCCGAAATCTCACTGCAAATTAATACAGAAAAAAGTAATATATATATGTGTGTGTAGCTATATAGCTAGGAATACGCGCGTACGTACGTAGTTCAACTTACTCTCTGTTGGCCATGAAGTTGTCTCTCCAGCGTATCAGGGTTGGGTAGTAATGGTATCCAATATTCTCAAGGTGCTCGATGCTGCATGGATACACTCAACATATACATATCCAAGTTAATTGTTTTTTTAGACGAACATATCCATGTTAATTAGTCATACACATATACATGTGTGCGTGTGTGTGTATAGTCAAACCAGTTAATCAGCTCCATGCATGAGTACGTAACGAATCATATAAGAGCATCTCCAATGGGTCTATAGCAGCTATCTACAAGAGAGTCCATGTCATCAACTGTCCTACGTGGAAGATATTAAATGAAGAAAGAGAACGCAGCTCTCTACAGCTCTAGAGATAGTCTATAGCGCCAAACGAGGCAGCCTCCATAAATTCTGTGTGTGCATGTAAGTATCAAATAGCTATCCTTATAGATAGTTCTTTAGAATACTAACTTTAGTGTGTACTATATAGATGATGTGGAAGTCTTATAGTTAGGGCCTGTTTGGATCCACCCAGATTTTAAGAATCTGGCTTTTGGAAACTGGGTGGGATCCAAACAGACCAGTTTTTGGAGCAGTTTTTAAAATCTACCTACCCAGATTCTTAAAAACCAAGAAGCTGTTGATACCCAGCTTTTGCCAGTTTTTTTTGCACAAATACCCATTTACCCTCATTAAAGACCACGCATGGCTGTTTAATATGCTGTTCAAGAGCAATAAATGTAAGGGTATAGTAGTCTATTAGCACCAATCATAAATGAAACCAGCTTTTAAAAACTAGGGGATCCAAACACCCCATCAGTTTTTGCTTAGAAACCAGCTTTTAAAATTTAGAAATAATAGCTGGTTTTTAAGAATCTGAAACTGATCCAAACAGGGTCTTAGTTGCTAGCTATAACCATTGGAGATGCCCTAATAAAGTCATGCATGCATGTACGCACCAGAGCCTTGATGCAGCCGACATGGCAGACGTTATTACTTATTCGGGCCAACGAAGGAAGGCAAACCCCGGGAAAGACGTATTCTCTCATAAAGTCTGAACTTCTCCTGTGTTCCTCGTACCGTTCTTCTGGAATTGAGATGAACTGCTATATATATATATATATATATATATATATATATATATATATATATATATATATATATATATATATATATATATATATATATATATATATATATATATATATATATATATATATATATATATATATATATATATATATATATATATATAGGAAAATTACATAAGGCACCATGGTGCCTAGGCACCAACATCCGATACACGTGTATGATTGATAATTTTTTTTAGTTTGGGTATGAAAATGTTTTATACTCTTGATATATTTATGGTAAGTAAGTTTTGAACTCAGTTCAAATTAGTTTGAACTACTTTTGAGTTCAATGCAACTACAGTGAGTATATACCATAAAAATAGTTCAAACTAATTAAACTGAAGTTGAATTTAAATTTTTTCGGAGTTTGACATCTCAAATATACTTTTTTATGGGTATATGAAGATACCCACATCAAACGTTGCGAATCTCGAAGCAAATCAACGGGTATTGATATTGGTGCCTAGGCACCATGGTGCATGAAACACTCGTCCTATATATATATATGTGTGTGTGTGTATTTACAAACGAAAATTAAATTAGATGGCGATCTATATGATATCTCGCAAAAAATAGACATACTATCAATCGAACGATCATATATGTGTAGTAGTCGATGATGATTGACAGGTACCTGGAGGACAAATAGGCCATCTTGAGCCAAAAGAGATCTCGCAGCAGCCAAAGAAATCGTCCATGTATTCATGACCAACTCCTTCAATCATTTCGCTTCGCGAACAAGAGAAAATTTTTTACTTCAGTCTAAGTCAACTTTTGTGATCTCTATGAAGATTGAGGTGCCATATGATTGAATGTTGATTTAATGGATACCAGGTTGAAAATTGTGACTTACAATTGAGAAAATTTCAGCCAACTTACAAACAGAAAACCCTGTTAATTACGTGCATACGTACTTACAATTCACTCCTTCGATGCAATCATATATACTCATAGCAGCAGTACTAGTACTTACCAAGATATGATCCTGTCATATTTACGGCAAGTTGGTATTTGACGGTAGTCACACAGCAGGAAAGTAATGTGGTCCTGGCAAAGACAATAGACATTATAGCATTTTTGTTAGTTGTTATATATCTCGGATTAATTTTTTAAAGGGGTCATAATTATTAATTACGGTCGGATACTACTCTCAAAGTGATGCACTGGAATGTGTACGTGTAGTCAAACTATTTGAAGTTAGATCAACAATATCTCCATGAGTACTTAGATCGAAGTTTTTCAAAAAATTATTTAGAACTACCATATGACAATCATATATTCATATGCGAGTAGATTAGTCCTGAAAATACTTTGCCAATATCGTAATTTTATTATATTTTACAAATGTATTATGATACAAATCAGCGGTTCAACCTATATTTTGTAGACCTAGTAGTGTCTGAGGTAGCATATTTAAGTTGCGATAGAAATCAGCGGCGAAACTTACCTGTAAACCGGCTTCTTTCACTTTGCTTTGGGCATATTTAAGTTGCTCCTCAGACAATGTAATCCCTGTGTATTTGCAGCCAGATTGCTTCACCACTTGTATTGCTAGGCTGCCCCAACCGCTACCAATCTCAAGAACATGATGGTCCCGCTCCACTTTAGCCTTCAATCGGTCGTTACATATTCATCAGATCATGTATATGTATGTACGACGTATGTAAGGAATCAATCCATCTTACTAGTAGCCATTTTGAGATGAGAATGATATAGAACATTAAGTGATGTGCAAAGAATGATACAAATTTTCCATAGCAAATATGGAATTACCCCTAATTATACTAGTATTACCTTATCAATTAGAAGGCTAATTTTACGTAGCTGGGCCGTTTCTAATCTTTCGTCCTCCTCCTGCACGCGCTAATTAATAAGGAGGCCACACATACATCATGCATCAACAATTCACATGAGAGTTAGCAGTAATCAATAGACAAATTAACTACCTTGAAAACGGCACAAGAGTAAGTCATCGATGGATCCAAGAAAAGCGAGAAGAAATCGTTGCCCTGCACGCACATTAAATCAGACGTATATATGAGAAGCAACATGCATGCACCGCGAATAGGTTATATCATTTTATTCTTTGGAACATACTCAAATGATTAGTGAGTTTCAAGAAAATTTCATCAAAGTCTACTTTTTATAGCATAATTTATATATACTTTCTTTACATGTGAAAAAAAGATATATAACAAAATTAAAGGTGTAATACACAGAAATAGCCCTTGAAGACCTGCACATAAATAGTGAAAAAGAAATACGTGAAAATAGGATAAATGGGTTTTCAGAGGGAAAGTTGGTTCTTGGATTGAGTGTTAGGAGGTTGTGAAACAAGCAGTACTCTTGCCAGATCAAAAGGATCGTGGAAGGTGGAACCTAAAATGTAATACCACCAAAATGTAAAGGAGAAGTAAAGCGAGAAATGAAACAATCCAAGTGAGAATAAAAGAAATAACGGAAAGTTTTGCCGTCAGACCCATCGGCTTTAGAAATGCCGAGTGTAGTGTCGCTCATAGAGGCTCCCAGACCGTTCGGGACCGGTCGGCACCATCTTGCGTTTTGGGTTTTCATCATTCGGCGAGAAATTCCGATTTACCTGCTGTATTAGAAAAGAACCCCAAAACACAGTGCAGAGACCCTTTAGACTAAAAGGCCCTTATGGCAAATAATAACTAGGAAGAGGGTGAAGGAGGGCATAAATGGCAATGCACACTCCAGGGGGAAGGAGGCCAACCGTGACCTCACTTAAGCCCAACCAACACATTGCCATCCTCATTTTTCCTCCCCCATCAGACCTCTCCCAACAAAGAGCTCCCCCAAGGAGCTGGCCAAGACCGAGAGCAAAACCAGAGTAGGCAATCCACTCCCCACTCCTCTCCGTGCTGCGATCCACCAGGAGAGAGAGAGGGAGTGAGGGAGAGCCGTGGAGTAGATAAGGCCGTTTAGCCAAACCAAATGAAGGAGAGGGAGAAAAAAAGAAAGAAAAAGGAAAACAGAGAAGAGAGAAGAGAGAAGAAAAGGAATGGGAAAAAGAAAGAAAGAAAAGAGGAGAAAAAGAAAAGGAAAAAAATTGGGGGTTTGGTACCTGCGCGACGGGTCCTTAACTCTGGCGTTTTATGGCAAAGTCGGATTATGTGCATAGAGGGGTCACTGTTCGCTTAAGCACTGGTTTCATTATGATATGTTGAGTTGAATTAACTGCTTGTTTAGGTTGAGATCCTGAGTCGATGCCGTCCACACGTCACTTCGCTCCGCTTGGTTAACAGGCAAGTACATGATAGAGCGGTAGACTGTAAAGTTTATGAAAAATACGATATTTATATGATATGATGATGCTTATATGGAATTGCAATGTTTTACATCGCATGATGATGTTTATCTAATGATGACAATGGTAATAAAACGGGGTGAGCAGCGATGCCACCCTACCAATGATAATACTGATGAGAATGACAATGTCAATGACAATGACAATGACAATGGGTATATACATTCGCATCATGTGTACTCATGAAATGATAATTGGGATCCGCCTGGGTGGATCCCGCAAGACCTACTTCGGTAGGCCTCCACGGGAGTGGAGAGACCCTAGTGCCGATATGGGCGGGCCCAAGATTTTGGGTGAACATCGACGAGTGTTCACTCGACAGTACCGGTATATGCAATGAGATGAGCAAATGAGCATGTAGAGTAGTGTTGCATTGCACTACGGGTAAACAATGTTGGAATATGTCAATGAAAGTATGAACATGATAATGCATGCGGAATATATTATGGCTGGTAAAATTGCTTACATGATTGGGCGGTGTTTATCGTTCTATTATGTATTTGCTGAGTCTTTGGACTCACCCTTACTTTGTTGTTTTTTCAAGTGACCGTTGAGGACGTCATACACAGGCAGGAGTAGCACATGAAAAATTTCACGTACTTGCAGCACTTCTCATATTAGATTTTATTAGTATGTTTAACTCCACTAGTAAGATAGAATAGTTGCTTAAAAATAGTATGGTGTAAGTGGTCGCTACTTTATGAATAAAATAGAGTTTGCTTAAAATGATTAGCAGTTGTTCAAAAATAGTATTATTATACAATAATGGTACCACTCTGAACCTAGAAGATGGGCGGAGTGTTACATAAAACCTAGCCTTTATTTTGTCTCATGCCATTCGAGGAATCACCATCATGTCTGGCTGGTGCCTCACTATCACCGCCTTGACGTGTCAACTGTGCGTCGAGAGGGAGTCATTCGTCGGCTACGACATCGCGTGTCTTCATCGGTGGTGCCACACACCAAAGTGTGCCAGCGAGCACACATGGATTGTGTGGTCCACATCGCGCATGAGCATTGCTCCGATAATCTGCTATTGCGTGCCAACAGCCGGAGGCGCCACACGTCGCTCGTTTTTGCCACAAGGTGTCAGCGTCGGCTGAACCCAGTGGGCACCACACGCCATGTCTGTGCGGCCGATGGTTCTTGTTGCTGCAATGTGCCAGCCCGGTGATAAAGGAAACGAAGAGTGGGAGCTAGTTCCTACGGCGTTTTCAGCCGCATCTTCTCGAGGTTTGGTTCAGATGTTGGTGGCTGCTCTAGTGCCACAGCATCCTCCACCTTGGGCGCCTCCTGCAGCATTTCCTGCGGTGCCTCCTACCAGGTTCTACTGGAACCCTGCACCATCTACACTGCTTCTGATCATTGCATCTCTAGCAATCCTTGCACTTTCAGTTTTGAGTGTCAGGATTTCTATCGCCCTGGTGCCATTTAGAGTCTATGCCACACCTACACCTGAGACAGTAGGCCATCCTGACGTCATGACAAATACTTTACTTGTGGATTCTTATGAGACCTTTGTTCTTTCATCAAAATCCACTTTTTACAAGGGTATCTTAGAATTAATATTCAGGTATACCGAAAGTGATAAAGAGGTGTAACAGGTTTGTTTAAGTGATATATTGAAAGTAAAAGTATGTACTTCCGGGAGCATGAAAAAGGTGTATATATATCTGGAAATAGAATGTATTTTTCCTATATACATATATATATATAGAGAGAGAGGGGAAGCATATTCCGTACTCCTAGGAGTATATACTCTCAATTCTAATATACTACTTAACCGAATATTTTATACCCCTTTATCACTTTCGGTATACTTAAATACTAATTCTAAGATACTCCAATACGATATGGTTGAAAATTTTACATTGAAACCCTTTATTTTTGCTATATATCCTTTTTCATACATAAAAGAAATATATACACAAATTATGTTATAAAAAGTGTATTTTTATGAAAATTTTCATGAAACTCACTTTGAGGTATATTAAATCACTATTAGAGTATGCTCAAATAGATAAAGACGTACAATAATACCTATAAAGCAGTATATGAGAAGTGGGAGTACGTACTTCCAGGAGTATGGAACCATAAGAAAGTTAAGGGCAATATTTTAGGCTCTCGGCTTAGATAGCAGAATGTACAGCTTATGGTTTTTGCATTGTATGTTTTACTTCAAGACTCATGCCTTTGATCTTGAGAAGGTTTCAATCCTAGCCTACCTCAACTTGTTTGGGACAAAAGACTTTGTTGTTATTATGTATATATATATATATATATATATATATATATATATATATATATATATATATATATATATATATATATATATATATATATATATGACACCATGGCGCCTAGGCACCATGATCTAAAATAGGTGTTTCCCCTATGTATCATGGTATCATGTGTGAAAAATTTTGAATTTTTTTGCATGTTGAGTTTAACTAGTTCAAACAAATTTTAACTAAAATTTAAACTAGATTTGCCTTTTCTGTGATAGTTTGTTTGTAGGTACGCGCTGATATATATAAAAAAAGTAAAACATGTGATAAACAATGTTGAAAATCTTTGAATTCTAGTATATTTTTTCCAAATGTATGGGTTTCATTTGAATTATTATAGATGGGTATATACCCTAAAACTGAAATTTTCGAAAAAAATATATATACCCATATTTGGATTGAATTCACGCATTTAAAATCACATTGACCTAACACCATACTGTCCCATTTCATATATATATACACACACACATACATACATACATACATATATATGCATGTATACATATATATATATATATATATATATATATATATAATATAAATAACAGGAACACCATAGTGCCCAGACTCCATGATTGAAACCTTCCATCCATAATTAAAACTTTCCATTTATGATTGAGACTTTTCATCCATGATTAAGACTTTCCATCCTGATATTATATATCATTGCACTTGCACGCATATAAAAGGAATCCAAAGGCAGGGAACCCTGGTGCCCAGACACCATGGTGCCCCATTTCAGCGTCCTCTATATATATATATATATATATATATATATATATATATATATATATATATATATATATATATATATATATATATATATATATATATATATATATATATATAGGACACCTGGAAGGAGGGAGAGCGGTGATCTCCAAACCATTGCCGCAGAGAGTTCCTGCACGGGGCGGCACTAAGGTTTCTGGGCAGCGCATCTGCGCGACCGCTCACTGCACAGCAACATCTACGTTCTGCACTGCGTTAAGCCTGCGCGGCTTCCTGTTCTTCATCAGGCTAACAAGTAAGTCGTTCGTGAGCACGTTCGACTTTGTTACTATATTGTTTTCTTGTGTACATTCTGAAGTCAGATGAGTAGCTTGCTGTTAGTTGTGAGTTTTGCATCATTAGTTTATTAATTTTGTCTCCTAATAAAACTTAGAATTAAAATATTGGGGATGCCGTTGCGCTGCCCCACTCGCATCTGCCGCCGCCGTCCAGCTCACCGAGAAGGACATGTCCGATCTCTCCATCTCCACCCCGAGCCCTTCAAACCACTCCATCATGTTTGGGTACGTTGCCTACATGCCATCGATATAACTGCTTATGTCATACTATATACTCCATATTGTTAGGGATGAATGAAGAAATAAGCTAGCTAGCTAGCTGAAATTAACGAGGAGGGTATTGATTAATTAATTAAACAACCCACCCGGTTGAAGACCATGAAGCCGAGGTCGAGGTGGACAGCACCGTTATCGACGGCCACGGTCCTGGCATGCCCGCCAAGATAGTCCTCCTTCTCGTACAACGTCACTCGTGTGCCGCCGCTTCTCGCCAGCCCGCTTACCCCAGCACCCACCACCGCCACTCGCATCTTCTCGCTTCCTCTCTCCCTCTCTCCTCACGAGTCCAGAGTCTCGCACGACACTCCCCCTTTATAGACAGGGAGTGCGTGGAGGGGCCAGAGAGGAAATCCTGTCAGATTTATTTCAGACAGGTGCAGCAGCTGCCAGTCAACCAACAAGCAAGGATCATCAATCAAGATATTCCAATACTACTATAGATGACACACACATACATGCATTTATTTTCTTTTCTAGCACCTCGCGTTTATTGAAAATAATCTTGATTTCGAGTTGGAAATATAGTCCAGCTCGTGTTTGAGTTAGAGATAGAGTCTTGTTTTTGTGTAAGCCCTAGCCTATATAAAAAGGGAGGGCATGTAATCTATTTTGGGAGCAAGAAAAGATAATAGAGAAATTGAAAAAATTCGGCTACGTAGTTGCGGCCGGTTTAGGGAAAAGTTGTGTAACGGTTTTTCAAATATTCATTGACTTGAGGTAATTTGTGCAATTATCACATAGACAAATGCACAAATACATAGTGTGCCGCTACCATTGACTGTCCAACTGTTAAGGAATTAATGTACATCAAAGTATCAAACACAAAAACTAGTGTGTAGCAGGTGCGAAGGACCATGCTGCCTATCCTGCCGACAACGATCAACATGATGTAACAAGTAGCGGGGGGCTCCCTCCTCCGGTAATTGTTGTGCTCCTCGCGTAGTCTGTTTTATTCCTTGTCTTTGTTTTTTTTAAAACCTGCATTTGTTTTCTTTTCTACCACCTCGCTTTCTTATACAGTTTTGCTTCCACTTAAGCTGGGCAATCGGGTCTTTAAAAAGGTTATGAATGTTGGAGGTTTTTTGGGAAATTAAAAACTAGAGTTTGCACCAAGTTGTAGGTAGATGTGAGGGTTGCAAATTAAGGCCCGTCAATCCAGCTCTTTTTAGCGGATTCTAGTTTTCAACAATTGGTTTTTAGCTAAAATTACACTGTATCGACTATTAGTATTTTTTGAGTCATTCAATTAAAGAAATGAGAAGAAATAAAAAACACAATTTTATCCCTATGGACAATACAAAAGAAAATAAGAAAAAAACAAAAGGCTAAAAAGTAAAAAAAAAACGAAATTAAGAAGTCAACATGTTTATTTCCGCTTTTAAACGCAGCTAACGTGAATTTAGAATGCAGCTCGTGGTAGAGGAGTAATGGGATAAGGAGATGACAACCGCACATGTCCAGACCATAGCAAGCTAGCTACCAATCAAGAATCAGGCAGAATCTGTACTGCTGGTGCTGGAGTTTCAATCAATGTGTCCCTTTCATATTAGCTGCAAAGCTACTCAACCCTTTTTCCATTTTCTCATCTTAACTAAACACCTTATTGACGTTTTAATGAATGGATCCTTAAGAAAAATAAAGCTCTCGGATATGGTTCAAGATTTTTACGAGGACGTACGTGTTTTCACCGTAAGATGAAGTTGCTGCGCGGTACAAATTAATAAACAGATTAAGAGATATACACGGACGTACGGAGGGCTAGCAAGCAGTTGTTTCTCAGAGAAATACAATATACATAGTTTCCGAGACATTTATTCATTAGAAGCCAGGACGATCGATACAAACATGTACATACAGGAAGCAGCACACAAGGAGGTCTATATATCCATGCAACCATGCATCCCTACTGACAGGCGCGGATCCCCATTTTATTTAATTTGCACACAAGCGGACGTATATAAGTACTTATTGCATGCATGTCTAGTTCAAGCCTTCAAGGGTACGGTAGCACGTAGAAACCCACTGCGTTGAGGTAGCTGCTAGAGCGGCCGTAGAAGGCGAAGATGCCGGCACCCTCCAAAGGCACACTGAAAGGAACTCCGTTACGCCGATCCCCGTACGCTTCATACTCGGTCTGGTTGGTGGTGACTTTCAGGGAAGAGACGGCAGAATCACCATCAGGAGCGCTACCAACCGTGCCCTCGATCTTCTTCACGTACTCCTGTCCCCCCGTGTCAATCACGATCTGCACGTGTGTGTATACACGCACGCACGTATGTTACGGACGGCCGGTACAAGAAAATATACGTACGTACATATATATTAAAGCGAGCGAGCGAGAATTAAGCTAGCAGATCACACATGCATGTAATTAACATTGAAGCAATAGCTACGAGTATAAATCGACGTCGTCGTACCCGATGACTTTCACCGGAGTCGTTGCCCCATACAGGGCTGGTGTTCTGTCTGCCGTGGGTGTCGACGTAAGTGAAGCGGATGCCGTTGATGATCCCACGACTACCTTCGCCGTCCTTTGAGCTCCAAATTTCGATACTCGTAAGAGCAACTCCAAGAGGCTAGCTAAATACATCCCTAAAACCCATTGTAGCTATTTTACCCAAAAACAAGAGTCCAACAGTATGTCTATCTCGTTTCCTATTATTCCCCGCTAGGTATCCCCTTCTTCTCGCTTGCTATCTTTCCCGAGCGACATTGGCGTGCTATCCGCGGCGCCCATGGACTCCCGCGCGCGGGCTTTTTTTCTCCCGCGCTAGATTTCCTTCTCCGCGCGCCAGCCTCTCCCGCGCCGTTTCCCCTCTTCCTGCGCTCGCGCCGCCCTGCCACCGGGGTCTTCGTCTCCCCACCATCCGGCGCTGCTTCTTCTCGCCGTTTCCCCTCTTCCTGCGCTCGCGCCGCCCTGCCACCGGGGTCTTCGTCTCCCCACCATCCGGCGCTGCTTCTTCTCGCCGTTTCCCCTTTTCCCCTCTTCCTGCGCTCGCGCCGCCCTGCCACCGGGGTCTTCGTCTCCCCACCATCCGGCGCTGCTTCTTCTCGCCGTTTCCCCTTTTCCCCTCTTCCTGCGCTCGCGCCGCCCTGCCACCGGGGTCTTCCTCTCCCCACCACGCGGATCCCTTCGAGGTCCTCGGAATCGTGCCGAGGGACCATGTCGTAGGCGCCATCAGAAGGGGATCCGCTGTCCTCGAGCCACGGCGACGGGGACCCCAATTCTTCTGCGCTGTACTCGTTGCCCATCTTCCCGGCGGCCGGCGGGTGGGAGCAACAGCAGTTGGCGTCGTTGCCTTGGTTAGAAAATGTGGGGGTACCTGGGCTACGGCGTCGAGTCCTTCCTCCCAATGCTGTAGCTGCTGCATCGGCCCCCTTGTCTGGCATGTACTCCGGTGAGTTCCAAATACCCAGATGCAATTTTTATATTTAATAGTCAGGCCAATTCCAAATGTTCATGTGAGCTGAGATGCAATTTGTGAATAGCTATCTATTGCGAGCAATTTGTGAATGAAAGCATTCTTGGCAATGCAGAGCAGATGCATTAGTTCTTTTTGCTTGCCCTTTTGAAACTGCAGGTTTTTATGTGCAAATCCCAAATGAGGATATTTAGTTATGCATACTTAGCTAGATACTGATTCATTGCTTCTGACATCCGAGCTTCAAAACTGGACTACATGCCTTGATTGACTGAAATGCCTTTTAAGCGATATGTTTGAAGGTTCTTCTGAGTACAAGTCCTTCCTTTGTGAGCTGTGAAGAAATTATCTGAGTTGTCTGCTTTACTAATTTGCTGTTGTTGTTTGGTTCTCTTGTCTCGTGGTATGTTAAGGTCTTCTGTCAGATTTTGGTATACTGCTTTGGTCCAATTACCATGACCCTCTCCGATGACATAGTCTTCACTAGTTTGTGGGTTTTGAATTTTGGCTTCATGGATACTAGTGGATTTGGCTTCTGCTCTATTGTGTACTTATTCCAGTGTTGGGCCAGTCTTTAAATTGTTTATTAAATGTGTTAAAGTCTTGTAATTCATGTTGTACAATGTTGTTAATTAAGCATATTCTCTGATGTTGGAAAGTATACTTGTTAAATGATATAAGGATGCCCTGATTTAGTCTGGAAAGATTTGTTGTATCCTCTCTGCGTTATTGGCATAGTCCTGCTTATAATGAACTTTCAATAAATATGACCTCTGTGGAACAATGTAACTAAAACTTGAACCTCCCGTGCCATTGTTTTGTCTCATTTTTATGTCTCAAATGTTGAATTTACAACCTCATTCAATTGAGGCCCTTTGAATTGAGGTGCATCTCTTAATTTCTACTCAATTGTGATGCAAAATATTTTTAGAGTATATCATTCATTTAACTGTGTACATTTGAAGAAATCTTTCTGCTGACTTGGTCTGCGAATTCGTTTCCCATGGTAAAATATTCTTGTTATCTCATAGTACTGCAGAAATTGGTACTTTTTGGATATGGGAATATTTATTGTTCTTTGTTGAGCAGTACTTATTGTTCCATTGATTGAGAAGCTATCTGAATGTTCCATTGGACTACATGTCTCTAAAGTATGCGGTTGCTTAAATGCTATCAATGCAAAATTGAAGATGTTTTCAGTTTGAGTTTGCTGAAAGAATGTTGCTGAAACGCTGCACTGCACATTGGACTGAATTGTAGATTTCAGTGTATGATCTTGATTGTCCATGTGTTATGTTTTCACAGGCGCCATGGATTCAGAAAGATCTTTTATCGACATGATTACAAGGGGTTGTAATCCTGCTGCTTTGTCTGATAATGTCCCACCTCCTAATAAAAAACCAGCAAGTGATGATGCCCCAGCAAGTGTGAAAGGGAATCAGAAAAGGACCAAGAATTTCAGCGTCGAGGAGGATGAAATGTTGGTCTCAGCATGGCTAAATGTGAGTCTGGATCCGGTGCATGGAGTTGATCAATCACGTTCGACATATTGGAAAAGAATATATGATTATTTTCATGGCAACAAGACATTTGATTCTGATCGAACGCAAAGCTCCCTAATGAGCCGATGGTCCGGTATTCAACATGATGTGAATATATTTGCTGGTTGTGTTTCAAAGATAGAGGCTAGAAATCAAAGTGGCTTATCTATCGATGATAAGGTTAGATAACATACCTTGCCTTCCAATTGTATATGATGTTTGTCTATCTCATACAGTCTCTATGTTTTTTCAATTTGCAGCAAGCAAACGCATTAAGAATGTTCAAGGCTGAGGACAAGCACCACCGGAATTTCCCGTACATGCATTGCTGGAAAATATTGAAAGACCAGCCCAAGTGGATGAATAGGAACAATCAGAGTGGAACTCAGAAACTAGCAAGCAAAAAGCAAAAGACCACGGCGAATTCGAGTCCTGCAACGGCTGCACAATTAGTTGTCAATACTAATGGTGATGATAGTCAGGCTGCAATGCCTACACTGGATAGACCTACAGGGAAGAAGAAGGAGAAAGACAAATTACGACAACGTTCCAGCATCGAAGCATTGGATTATCTGTTGGCAAAGAAGAAAGAGGCCGACACGGAGAAGGATTTGAAGAAAGAGGAGAGGTGCAAAAAAGCCTTCGCATTGCAGGAAGAAAGGATCAGAATTGAGGAAGAAAGGATCAGAATTGAGAAAGAGAAATTTGAGTTCAAGAGGAACCTCGAAGAAGAGAGAATTATGAATGTCGATACGAGTACCATGCCCACCAAACAACAGCTGTTCTATGATCAGCTCCAGAATGACATACTTGCAAGGCGTCTCAAAAATTAGATACAACATCGATTTTATGTTTTCTTAAATATTTCAATTGGTTCTATTTTACTTAGGGTCGGATTGATACATTGACTTTGGTCGGATTGATACATTGACTTTGGTCGGATTGATACATTGACTTTGGTTGGATTGATACATTGACTTTGGTTGGATTGATATGAACTGGAAGATATGTTTTCTGAAAAGAGGATATATAACTTTGAGGACTGCATAGTTTATTGGTTTATTGAATTGTTATGTGTTATCCAGGTTGTCATAAGGTTTTGTTCTCTTTGATATAGATCTTAGGAAAGAACTCTGAACCTTTGCACAATACCAGTAGAAACCTTGGATCAACCAACACTGCCCTTAGTGAAAACTGGTGGGAACTTACATAAACTGACCCCTGACTACTGTTGTTTGGTTGCTACTGCAACCGTATTGGATCCAACTAGATGGAAGTCTGCAATATGAGCAAAAGTGGTGAGATAACAATGATGGTTTCAGGACCAGAACAGGGAGATAGAGACTAGGAAGCAAGCAGGTGTTGGTATTTTTACCATTTATCCTCCTGTTGTTGCCAATTCTTTTGCCTTTAAGCTTCAGGACCAGAAGGGACGTATGCATAGATTCATTTCGTTCCATTTCTGCAGGTTCGGAGATTTTAGATTGTAGGACTTAATTCTAGTTGTGAGCTATTGGAGTAAAGACTGCAGGAGGGAATAAAGTCTGCAGGAGGGTCTTCTGAAGGAGCGTCATCAGTTTATTTGGTTTCAGTTAACATGCAGGAAGTGCCACAGTCTGCGCACTGGGCATGCATGTGTGCAAATAACGTGCAGTCGCTAGAGCAATTAGCATTCAGGAGTAGTCTTTGAGGTATTCCAAAGATATTTAGTTGTATTCGACAGACATTCAGAAATACAATTTTGTGAATTCAGTCTCTGAACTTCTGTCCACATTCATTACTTTGCCGTAAGATCAACAGTGTTTGCTCGGTTCAAAATTTCTTTGCGTGCTCTGTCTTTGCTGCTATTCTGGGCACACTCCTGGACCTTCTCTGTTTACATAGATGAGCTTGTGTCTTCTGTAATGCAAAGGTTAGGTATTGGTGGCGAAAAGGGCCCATGTTTTCAGATTTTATTGGCATATTTGAAGGGGGAACTAGGTTGTCAGTGTCTGATCCTCAAATTTGAGCTTTTCTATGTTATCTTTGATGGAGCATTTACGATGTAATTCCTAGATAGAAGCAAGCACCTAATCAGCGTCCATTGTATCTCAGTGAGTATCCTGTAGTTGCCGATCACTGTTGAATTGAATCTGAGATCCTATATTATACAGATATCAAATATGGATCATGTTCCCAACTACGAATCGGAATCAGAAACAAACCTCCTAGTTTCGGAAATTTGACGAATCATGATCAAATCGGAATACGAATCTGATGATGTCTTTGACGAAGCTGAAATTTGGTGGGCTTCCGAAAGCTCATTTACCAGTTAACGCTTTCGGGAAAAAAAAACTGGCACATCATCCTAGTTTCGGAAACAAAAAACTAGACGTCGTTGATGATGTGGCCGATTTAAATATAGACAAGAAAACATTTTAGCTAGGCTGTTGTAGCACTCTTCTTTTTTGGAGAGTTTTCTATTTTACATGATGGCTAAATCAAAAGATTTAGCATTTATTTTTTGCCGGGGTCAATGTTCTTGCGATCACCTCTTCCCCCACCGAACAGCCCAACCTTCACCGGGGTCGCCTGCAGCATGCACCGATCGATTAACTAGCTAGCTAGTCAAGATATATCGATTAACTAGCATCTAGAGCTGCAAGTACGTACGTACTGTTTTAGCTAGCTTCGTGAATAAGGAGACCATGCAGGAAAGAGTACTAAGCTCTTAGTTTTTTCCTTTCTAAAAATCAGTTTCCCGGTCCTATAGATTCATCTTTAATTTTAACACCACTATCAATAAGCAATACCAGTAGCATTTGGTCGTCGAAAATAGGGCCTAGCACTACCGGAAAGCTGCTATATGCCGAGTGTCTGGAGTTTTGCCGAGTGCAATCTATCGGGCACTCGGTAAACAACTACTTTGCCGAGTGCCTCCAGGTTATTTCTGTTTTATTCGTCGTTCATTAATTTTTACATACCTTTGCTTTGCATTGTAACATTGGGGTGAAATATTGTAGGCCCAGCTGGAAGAAGAGAAGAAGCTACGGGAGGAGATGGCGGCGAGGATGGAGGCCGATCGGCAGAGGAATGAGGCCGAGTGGCAGAGGATGACGCAAATGTTTCAGTGGATGCAGAGTCTTGGCGAGAGGATGGGTCAACCTCTGCCACCGGAGCTATTCCCTCCACCTCCTCCTGCAGCTACTCCTGTGAGTTTTTCTAGTGGAGTATGAATGTTTAAGTTTGTATGTTCCTACTTTAAATCTTGTCTCACATATGCAATATCTTCTCCTTTGTGCAGAATCAATCGGCGGCTTCGAATAATGTGCCTCATGACCCACCACATCAGTCGGGGTGATGTTTATTGTGGTTGTGATGTTTATTGTGAATATTGTGGTTGATACTTGGTGAATGATACTTGGATTTGCATTATATGTGATATATTATGGTTGCACTTGATGAATGGTTGTGAATGACACTTGTGGTGATTACTTTGTGATATATTGTTGATATATCTGTGATATATTGTGATTTGTTTGAGTGGGGTGCAATAAACAATTAAAATTGGCAGTTTTTGGCCACTTTGCCGAGTGTTACACTCGGCAAAGGGAGGCTTTGCCGAGTGTCATGGTAAAAACACTCGGCAAAGAAACGTTTCTGGGCATTCTGGGAACGTACTATGCCGAGTGTTGTGATTTTGCCGAGTGTCGTGGTAAAAACACTCGGCAAAGTTTTAAACTTTGCCGAGTGTTTTTACCATGACACTCGGCAAACTTCAAGGCTTTGCCGAGTGTCTTTACCACGACACTCGGCAAAGTTAAAAGCTTTGCCGAGTGCCATTCCGTCCTGGCACTCGGCAAACGACGCCGTCACCGTGTTCTCGCCGTCCACTGTCCTTTTTTTGCCGAGGGTCGTTTCGGCACTCGGCAAAGGCTTTGCCGAGTGCTCGATGAAAAGCTCTCGGCAAAGAGCTTTTTGCCGTCAAAAACTATGACGTGTGAGCTATGCCATGGGTGGCACTCGGCAAAGACTTTGCCGAGTGTTTTTCGTGCTTTGCCGAGTGCCACTGGCACTCGGCAAAGCTGCTGAACCCGGTAGTGTAGCTAGGAAATTAACCAAAACGACACGCACTTGCAAACCAAAATAATAGATTACCGTAAATGGACATCTTTTGTATATTAATTAATATATATACATGATCGTGAATGGAAAGCAAACCAAATGCTCGTACCATTGATCGTCGCTAGCGAGATGGATCTGCCTTGTGTTTGTGTTGCAGGGGAAGCTGGTGATGAACGAAATGCTACCGGCCTATAATTTATAGAGCCCGATCCATCGAGTAAGTCTCCGGCCGGACGCAAAATCATGTCGACACATACGCATGCAAAATCATGCCGACACATACGCCGCATCCCGTCCTGTCCATCAACTATTGCCACGTCAGACAGATCACACACCACTCGTGGACGTGCATGCACCTTGAGCCAGCTGACCTCCTTGTTAATTAGCTGTTAATTCATACATCTCCGAATTCCGATGCATACCATCAGACTCTGTGAACACGTTGTACAAAGAGTTGTATATATACCTGCGTGCTGTTTTGAGTTACCAACAGTTGTACTAATTAAGAGTTATATATTATCGGCTCTGTCCTATAACGTTAGTAGTAACTTCATTCACTTTAATGCTAACTTCATGCCGAATCGATGATTACTTTCCACACTGTGAAGGTTGGGCTACATACATATGTTTATACATTATATGTATATATGATATTTTACAAAGTGTGCAGTCAAACTTAACTACTATTACATTAAAAATATTTAATAATTGGTCGTGTGAAAATGGCATCTCTAGATTTGTCAAGAAATTTTTTTTGTAATACAACAATTTTTTAGTTTTTTACTTCCATATTCATATAACATATACTGGCCAAAGTTGTATGTTGAAAATCATACCGATGTCTAAAATGTCATACATTCTTGGACAGAGGGAGTGTTATATATAACACACCAATACCTGGTGCAATTCACCCGGAGTAAAATTTTCTTTTTAACAAAGGCGAAGCTCCGATCCTGTTCTGACGTCTTCCTGAGAATCCCCCTTCAACAAACCTATCGAAAATTTCAGAAGGACGCATAAAAAACTTGCCACCTCTCCTGCAGATTTCACCTTTATCTTCACAAAACAAATAGATTTTCTTTCCTATTTTTGCTATGTAGCCAACAAAAGTGTAGCAAATCCAATCACATGAAAATGTTTACCACATGGCAATGCAATCTGAAGTCTGAACCCATTCAATGTTTAGTGTCCAATTGCAAGGGCAATGCATAGCACACGTATACGTGGCGCAATTCAAACTGAATAAATCTTTTTTTTCCTGAACAAAGGGGAAGCTCCTGTTCTGAGGTCTTACATAGAATCTCCTGTCAACAAACCTAAACAAACCTCACTTGTTAGCTGTTAATTCATACATCTCCGAATTCCGATTGATCCTATCTGCTGGCCGTGCATACCATCAGACTCTGTGAACACGAGAGACAAATTGTACAAAGAGTTGTATATATATCTGCGTGCTGTTTTGAGTTACCAACAGTTGTACTAAGAGTTATCATCGGCTGTGTCCTGTAACGTTAGTAGTAACTTCATTCACTATCAATGGTAACTTCATGCCGAATCGATGATCACTCTCCGCACTGTGAAGGTTTCATTCATTTCAGAAACAAAAACATTCGTTTCACAAATCAATTAATTGAAATGAAATAAATTATCCATCCAGGAACAAATACACACATATATAGTTAAGCTCAATCTTAATTATTCCAATGAAATTCATTCTATATTGTGGAACTACCCATCTTCTTTTATGACATTAGACATCAATAAGTACGCACATTGTTGCAACATCCTGATTTTCAGAGCCTTTGTGAAGCTTTTAAAATAAAATTCACCAGTTAGATTTTTCCATAATTAATAAAAGCTTAAATTTAATTTCTATTAATTACAAGGATTTAATATGATTAAACCAGACATTAACATTTGGTGAAAGCATTTTATTTGGGTTACTTGTGTCTCAAGGATTTTTCCGGAGTCATTTACTATTTTCTAGAGCTCAAAAAAATTTAGTTGAATTTTTGAAAACTAGAAATCCTAGAAAATCAAATTCTCCTGGCCATTAAACCCCAGCCGTCCGATCCCCTTCCTGCCCCGTGTCGGCCATCCGAGCCGTACTCCGCATCGGCCGATGGATCTCCTCCTTGCCGCGTGTCTTGCATCCGAGAATGGAGGCATTGCTCATCTTCGTCCTTGAACCGGTCTCGCCGCCATGTCCGCCTCGAGCTCCGCCGCCACCGCTCACCCGTCTCTGTCGCGGACTCTGAGCCGTCCACGAGTTGGCCGTCCTCAGTGTCCGGTTATAAATCCTCGAGTTGTAACATCCCAAAATTCGGATGTTTAGAATATGAAATTTTCAAAACTTTTTCTTGCATTTTGCTGGTATTCAAATTTCTTCTGAATATTTATGTGAAATCTTTTTGAGTTTTGTGGTGTGCAAATTAATAACCAAAAATAATCCCAAGTGGAAATCATGATCGTGTAAAAATGACATTGCAGATCCTGAATTCAAAATACCAAAATCTTGAATTTAAATTCAAGTCAATAAAATGAAACCAAAAATCCCTTCTTTTAATTTAATTAGCATACAAAACCCAAGGTTGGGCATTCAAAAATTTGTATAAGAAATTCATAACAAAATTCAATAGAATTGAAAATAGAAGACTGTTAGATTTTGTAGTTGAACTAAGATTGGAATTGAAAATCCAAAATTAAATACAAAGCTTAAATAAAAATTCAAATTTTGAATAACATGCAAAACTCCAAAAATCAGTAAATCTTAATGCAAATTAAAATTTAAATTAAAAATCCATAATGCAGTATAATGCTTGAGCCCTTCTTTTTCCCTTTTTCTTTCCCTTCCTCTTTTTGCCTCACTTCCATGTGGGCCCCATCTTTTTCTTCTCTCCTTCTCTCTCCCTCTCTTTTTCTTCTGCCGCGTGGCTTGAACCCCTCCTTCTTTCCTTCTCCTTCTCCCTCTTCCCTTCTGTTCTTGCGGCCGCGCGCCAGTCCGCAACGTCTTCTTTCTTTCTCTCCCTGACTGCTCTCTGCCTCGCCTCCCCATGGTAGCCATGCACTCACCTCGGCTCTCGCATGCCCCCTTGCTCTGGCGATAACACGCGCCCTGTGCACTGTGCCAGCATCCCGTCACCTCACCCCGGTCACGCCCGTGAGCCGCCCACCAATCTTTGTTGCCATCGCACGCCGATTCCCTACCGTCGCCCACGGTTTTCCCCTCCACCTCTATACGTAGCTCCTCCAGACTCCACTATTGCGTCTGCGCTCACCCCTTTCCTCCCCAGTTTCTTCTCCCGTCTCCGCCCATGCGTAGGACATACGACATAGAATCTCCTGTCAACAAACCTATCCAAAAATTCACAAGGACGCATAAAAAGAATGCCACCTCTCCTGCAGATTTAACCCTTTTCTGGTCAAAACAATTGAATTATGAATCCGGAAATTCTAAACAAATTATTCGTGAGACATGCTGGGTCGATTGGTGTCAGATCCAGAAATTAAATTATGAATCCTTTGTATTTACCGTGCTAGTCCCATAATCAATTGTTAGTACACACATAGTACATCATTACATCACATCTGTACACAAGTAAATAAAATGAAGTTGCATATAATATTAAACAGTTTAACATAAACCTACATCATTGAGTTTTACACAAATAGACCGCCCAGCCATATAGTTCACCTAAGGAGAGTACTTGCAGCGGAAATAACAATAAGTAGAGACAAAAGGGCCAACATGGTATGCCACAACCCATGGACAACTGACTAGGTTAACGCCCTAATATTTGGTGTCATCAGCAGAAAAACCCATGGCATGCATAAAAGTGACCAACTATGAGGTCTTCTTCCTCTTGCTCTGATATTTATTCAACAAGCAATTGTGAGTACAAAATTGTAGTCTGCAAATCTTTAAGGAAAGATTTTAATGCATGCAATCTATGTCGAATGAGTGGGTGCCCTATCTAGTTTCTTTTGCGTAAAGTGAGTTTTCAATTGCAATAAATATAGTAATTTGTAAATAGCAATTTGTAAAGACAGTTGACGTGAGTAAGAAAGTAACAATTGTAACATAATAATATAATTCAAGTGGCATGCCGCTGCCATAAAATTTCACCATTTGACAAACCTTTGCCAAAACAACTATATATGAACTACACCATCTATATCTTTACCCAAACAATTTTTAAATCAGAAAATCTAACAGCGTGTGCATTTGCTAAGCGATGTCCATGATCGAGGACATGATTATTTGAATAGACTTATATGCTACAGAGGTTGTACACTTTATCCATAATATATGATCATCTGACCGATCTTCAGAGAGACCCACCGGCTATTTCTGGGGGGCTCCCCAGCAAACTAGCGCCGACACCCCTCCCTTACCTCTCCCCTTCACCTTGCCGCCGCTGGAGCACACCCACGGAGGCCTGTGCGGATGCTAGGAAGGCGGCGGCGGGGCTATCTCACCTTGATCTGGAAGGCTGTATCTAGATCTGGGCTGCATCTGGATCTGGATCTGGACGATGGCCTTGCGGCGGCCGGGCCCCTGAGGAGGTCGCCGGCGGCGACATCGCGACGTGAGCAGCGGCCGGGGCCAGTTCGTAGGTGCCCTGATGGGCGTCCGTGCTGCGGTGTTGGTTCCGGGAGGCGTGGATGGGCGGGGGTGGCGCGGAGGGCGTGGGTGGGCTGCACGGCGACGGCGGTGAGGCCTCGCTTGGGCTGCAGTAGCGGAGGCTGGAGGCCAGGACGGCGGTGTGCGCGATGGCGGCGCCATGTTCGCCACCGGCGTACAGGCAGCTTCGGCAAGTGGGTTTTTTGAGGTCAGGGCGAAAGCTTGGACGGCGACGTTTGCGGACGTCGCTTCCTCCTTGGAGACATCCTCTCTGTACCTCTTCCCCGGCCCCCCCCCACCCGATTGTTGATTGCAGGTGAAAACCTTTCCCATGGTGGACTGGCGGCGTCAGCGCCTTGGGCGTTGTTACCTTCATGAAGGCGTTGCTAGGCAATTTCAGTTCCGTTGATTGTGTTAGAAGGTCTGAGGAAGGTTAGAGGTGTTGGCCGAAGAGAGGACTATTTGGTTGAGAAAGATGAAGTGCTTGCCGAAGATCCTCCCTATTGAGCATCGATGTGATGCTGTCTTCACTAGAGGAATACAGTCGCTTGATGAAGACAACAGAGAATTTGGTTCTGTTTAGCAAGTTGTGTAATGAGGTAGGAATAGGATTGGGACTTGAGTTCCGTTTCTCTGTTCCGTGTTTTGTACCCCGTGTAGTGGTTTGTAGTCTAAGTACTATGGGTGTGTTGGAATTGGCTATACTCATTCACTTGTGAATGATGGAGGCCGGAATGTTATATTCCGTAATCTGAAAAAAATGATCATCTGACCATGTCACCAATCTCAACAAACCACTCGCTCAAGTCTAAAACCACTTTCACTTTTATTTTGTTAACTACAATTATTAGAGGTAACCCCTATGTCCAAAGTAAGCTAAAATATTTCTCAGAGTGTTCAAAAATAAGTTATTCTGGATTCCAACATCTATACTGATAATGAGCTAGGCATGGCTAAGCTATGACACATATATTACTCTAAAATTTCCACAAATATTTCAAACAGTGGTGGATAATATTCCTAAGGAGACAACATTAAGGATATCAATTTATCGAGGTAGGATCAATAAAACAACAGGTGATAACTAAATCCTAAACATAAGCATATCATTTTACTCAAAATAAGCATACATAATAGTTTGAGCAAAACAATATACATAACATTAAAATATGGTATCAATACAATCCAAGGGGTTTATGCTTTGCTTGTTGAACATTTGCTCTAGGTCTAAACCAACTTCGCACATTTCCAGCATGTCAATATCAACTTGAGAAAAGCCAAGGGTACAAATAAACTCCAAATTAATTCAAATAGACAACAAAATTCATGATTTTTGTTCAGAATTGTTTTAAGATTATAGAAAAAATTTACAAACAAGAATTGCATAAATCATAGTTCGAATGAGGGAGAGTGGGCAAACGGAAGTATTGCCAGGAGAAAAATGGGGGGGGGGGGGAGGGGGGGGGGGGAATAAAGGGAAAGTAATATGTAGGTAGGGTTTCAAATTTTCATTTTATTTTCTACTTTTCTATATAAAGGAAAATTGGGAGATATCACTTGTATGATCAAGGATAACTAACTAAAGGGGTGAATAGGAGGTTCTAAAACATTGTGGCTCTATAATTAACAATTCTATCAACAAAGAGCAATTTAAAGATTCTAGTACACGTCAAGAGCTAAAAAAACTAAGTTTTTTTAAGTCACCACAAGCAATATCTCTACTAAATATAATTCTAGCTACACAAAAATTTAAAGACTAGAAATATAAGTGCGATAAAGTAAAGACAAGAGCTAACCACAATGGAGGCATGCGAAGTTTTTTTTGCGGTGTCGAAAACTTGTCAGTCTTCACTTGTCCATGTTGAGGTAAGTCCAAATGGGTTGGACCGACTCCATGAATTAAGCATACTGACCTCAATTCCACTAACATTAGTCTTCCTCCACTCTGAAAATGCATTTCACCAGCAATGGGCCTTTTCACAACCTTCTTGAAGAGAACACCACAAAACTTTCTTCCAAGCCATCTCGGTGCAGGCAAACATCAAAAGTAACAAATCAAAGTCCTTGCTTGAGGAAGTATTACGTTCCAAGAGGATCAACCAATGAAGGAAATGCACTTCAATGCTCTCAACTATCTTCAAAGTGAAATGTGAGCAAATTGAGTAATAGAGAGTACACCAATGGCTCTAGTGTATTCAGTGAGATCAAGAGTTGGTGCCATGGTACTGGTGAGGGGGTATTTATAGTTCTCAAGTAGAAATTCGACCGTTTCAAGCAAAATCCCACAAATTCAGTAGGTGAGGTATCACTGCTATGTATCAATCGGTACTACCACATCTGTTGTTCAATGGTTATTTTGTATGCAATTAATACGTCTAAACTAGCCGTTAAACATTAAATGAAGTACTACCGCCCTCACAAGGGTCGGTACTACCGCACGACGATAGTACCGCTCGGCACATTCAGCACTATCGATTTTCAGGGGTTCAGAAAGGTCTCAAAAACATGCTCTCACATACCGTGAACTAGAGATTGGTACTACAATAATGCGGTAGTACCGCATTTCAGGCACGGTCATACCTTCGGCTGGTAATACTGCTTTGATGATGGTTTTTCAAAAATAGTTTTAAGATGCATGCTTGACTCTTTATTGATCAAGATGGCACAAAAAATTAAATCTTCAAGTTACTAGTTATGATACCCCAGTACGATCTAGCATAAAAATTCAGCCTTTTCTCCAAACACTGAGACCAGCAAAACTATAAAAGAGATCCTTCAACTATATTTCACTTTTGTCTTAAGCCATGTGGTTCCTTCATAGTCTTTGCATGCCATTGTTGTGTTGTCATCAGTAATCCAGGACTAAACTTTGAAACAATCTTAGCACACATGTTAGGTACATAACATAATGTTGCATTAATTACCAAAATCAATTTTTAAAGGCCTAGACACTTTTAGTTGCTCAATTACTATTATTCATTAAGTAAGAAGGAGAAAGTAAAGCCCTACAGTCATCTAATGGTGTTATCAAGATTAGAAGATGATGAAGCTAAGAACTAGGTCACGAAACTCAATTAGTTATCTGTGGACATATCCTGAAGGTCATATCTGTGTGAAGTTTCTATTTCCATAGCTAATTTTTAATGATTTTGGCCTGATAGGCCCATGTGTAAATCTATTATTATATTTGCGCTTCTACAAGATATGCATTTGATGTTCAGTAACTTATCTGCAAGATATGCTTTTGATGTTCAGTAATTTATCTATGAATACTATCTACTAATATAGAGAATAGTAGAGTGAAATTACAGAGAATTTTGGATTGGCAAAAATGCCAAAAATTCCTTGTTTAAGTAGTTGCTACGTTGCCCCGATCTACTTGGTCTCTCGTGCTCACACACGTATCAATCCCACTTTATCTCGGACACGTATACACATGCATGTACTCTAGTCCCATTGCACGGCATCATCATAAGTGCCCTAGCAGGTAGTCAGGGGCGGGCCTGTTTGAGTTCGTAGGAACATCTAAAATTTTTAATATGTTAGATATATTACACATGCATATGAGTTGGTATTCTCAAATTGATGTATCGATGTCTCATTCGCTCGGTCGCTCCCAACGCGCGGCATGAGGTATTTGGCGTCACACCTCAACGCTGGCCTGAAAAGCCCCAAAATTTCAAACCAAAAATTTTCATTATTTTTTTGCTGTTTTTTTTTGGTGTTTTCTGAAAACTTTCCTTTTCGGGAAAGTTTTCCCTCGCGCCGCTTTCCCTTTTCGGCAATCCGTTTTCCCCTCTCCTTGGCGCCTTTCCCTTCTCCCCGTTCTCCCCTTCGGCTGGCGCCCCGCCCCTATCCCGCTTTCCTCCCTCGCCCAGCGCCTCTCCCCGCTCCCTCTCTTCCCGCCTCCTCACCTCTCTGGCGCCGCTCCCCTCCCTTCTCCCGCTAGCGCCCTGGCTCCTCCCCGCCTTCTCCTCGCGCACGCGCTGTGCGCCGCGCGCCGCGCCCGCCGTCGCGCTCGCCTCCGCGCCTCGGATCCGCCTCGCGCCCGCGCCGTCCCGTCAGCTCGGTCGGAGCGGCAGAACTCCTGCGCCACGCGTCGCCGCTCTCTTGCGCTCGACCCCACCTGCCAGTGGCCGCCGCCTCCCTCTCCCGCGCGCGGACGCGCCCTCGCCCATGCCGTTCGGCCGCCTGCTCCCGTGCCGTCGCGTCGCCCTTTACTCCCCCTGCAGAGCCGGCGTCATCCCCATCCCGCGGAGAGACTCGCCACCAACTCCTCTGCCTCCTGTTGACCCTGGAGCCCTCGCCCGTTGCCTTCTCCCCGAAGGATCATCTCCTCTCCCTCGGATTCCCCCTCCATCCGCCGAGTATAAAACCGCCCCTCGACTCCCATCGCTCCTCCTTTGCTTCCTGAGTCCCTCCACCACCTTCACCACCCTCCTGCCACTCCAGAGAAGCTCCACTCGCAGCCGATTGGAGCCTCACCGCCTGTAGCGCCGCCGCGGCCCTCCCCTGCGCCGGCGACCCCGTGAAGTTGATCTCCTCCTCTCTCCCTCCATTTCTCAATTATTTTCGTCATAAGCATCCTCAATCCCTCCTAATCACAGTGCTATACTCGTTTGGCCAGGAGGATTACTGTGGAGCCCTAGCACCAACGACCCCTCTCCGGCCGCTGCCCCCTCCCGTGGCCAGCCCTCCTCGAAGCTCCTCAACTCACGCCGCCACCGCCAATGTGAGCATCTCACTCCCCTATCCGTGTAGTCACCGCCGATTGGCTCCTCTCGCCGCCGGCAACCGTCTCCGCCACAGAATACCCGAGGTGCTCCTTTTTTCCTCCCGCCATCTCCGTTGGTTCCCGCTCCCTCCGAAGCCCCAAAATGGGTCCTTCTCTTGAAGACAAGCCCGCCGGTGCCCTCGGTTGCCGCCGACGAGCCTCCCTGCGCCCGGACCGCTCTCGCCACCGTGGCCCAGTCCCGCGGGCGCCTCAGCGGTTGGAGGAGGAAGACGACCGACGTGGCCGCTTCCGTGCCGTCCATCTCCTTCCGTGCCTTCTAACCTTAGCCGTTGGATGGCCCCTCCTCCCCGCCGTCCGATCGTCATAACACCGCCTCCCCTCAACCACCCGATCCAGCTCACCGCTTCGCCCGCCTTCCTTCTGTCCCCGTCGTCCGATCTCCACCGTTCGGCATCCCGTCCGCCCGCGTTCCCCGTGTCGATGCCGTCCGCGTCGCCACGCGTCGGCCATCCCGACCCGGAGAGCGCGCCGCGCAAGTGGGCCGCGCCCGGCCTGCTCAACCGCGTCGCGCGCGCATGGGCTGCCGCCCGCGTTTGAATCTCGGGCTGGGCCGCACTGTAGCAGAAGGCCGGCCCATCACTATTCATCCCGACTTTCCAGAGATTTATTATTTTCTAAAATTCCAGAAAATCCAAATAAATCCTAGAAAATCACAGAAAATCCCAAAAATTCCCAAATTTCACCACTTTGCTCCAAATAATGTCCTGAACCCATTTTTGGCCTCCATTCCTCCAGTTTCATTCCAGATAAATTCCTAAAATTCCTCATTTGGAGATTTATGCTTTTTACTCCTTTTTAATAGATTGATTTTCCTTGCTTGATTAGGCTCAAGCCGGATTTATGTTATTTTTAGTGTTTGCGCTAGTATCGAGATCCCGGAAGATCAAGTGCAGTTTCAGGATCCAGAAGCTTCTACGTTCGAGCTAGCTGAGATCATCCGGATTGTCGGCAAGTTCCAAATCCTTTGATCATGTTGCAACCCATGTTATTTAATTATATTATTATGCTATTTGCATTGAGCTAATTCTGAAATGTTAATTCAAAAATAAAATAAAATGCTTAGAATGACATGTTATGTAGATAAACCTACCACCGACAAATACCATGTTAAACTTGTAGCCATGCCTTTGTAACCCTAGAAATAATTATCTGTTAATCTAGATAATTGTAGGCTATTATTATCATGCAAAGTCTTACACTAATAAGGTTGTGGCAGTGGGCCAATAGAATTTGCAAACCCGACTCTAGGGTAGGGTGGTATGGGACACCGTGCCCTAGAGCGGAGAGTGCCGGCGTGCACAAGGTAGGGTAAGGGAGTTGTGGGGAGTCGCGAGACGGCCTTCGCCCACCGCTTACCCTAGGACTGAGGTTAGGGTAAGGGAGTTGTGGGGAGTCGCGAGACGGCCTTCGCCCACCGCTTACCCTAGGTTGGAGGTCGCGGGCCTGGCGAGGTTGCGGACCCCGGATAAATAAGGACTAAAACCCTTGCGCTGAGCAAATGTCACAGTGATCGCTCAACCACAGGAGTTGACTTGTCAACACTTGTCTAGTAGCTGCTCAACTCGATTGAAACTCTACAGGAGGTTTAGCAGTGAGGTTAGGCACGCCGTGTTGTGGGTGCCTAACAACGGTAGAGTTCACTCGAAGCGGCACCGTTTTCTCTTGTGTGAGTGTGTGTGTGTGTGAGCCAGACCCGAGTGAATTCTACCGGGTAGAGCCTATATAAAGAGTTGAGCAGTGAAACGACCTGGCTTTCTTAACTCTTTAGCGGGAGTTAAGGGATCGTGTGGGTAAAGCTGAGCAAACTCTGCAGAGTCAAATAAATGGTATTCGAATACGCCGTGCTCCCGGTTATTGGAGCTGTGTCACTTGGGTGATTCCAGCAGCAAAGCTTAAGTAGTTTTGTAAATGTTTTAACTTGATTAAGTTGGTTAATTAACTCTTCATGAAAACCCCTAAGATCTTGAGAAGTAGTTTTGGGCCCGTTTTATCAAAATGTTTGCAAATAAAACTGCATCCACTCAAATTAATAAACCAAGTATACTCCCTTCCTTTGATGTTCCGTGCATGTAATAAGTTAGGGTCCCTTTGGGACTTGCTGAGCCGGTTGATTGGCTCACGGCTTGCTTTTGCCCTTCTTTAGAGGATCAAGACGAAGGTGAAGGTCTCCCCGTTGAGGAAGCCCCGGAAGGTCTCTTCTTCGACGAGGACCCGTGGCTTTAGGTCTTGGCCGCGCTCAAGCGGATCTTGGAGTTTTTGTAATGTATTTATACTTTGGGCTTGCACGCCCCGCTGTTGAAAAATGGATGTTAATCCGTATGTGAAATATATGCTGGACTTTTGTCGTAAGCATGCAATGGTATACTCTTGCGCGACACTCCATAACTGTTCACGCGTGAATAGTTGCGGAATGCCGTGTCCGTACGCGCCTCTGGAAACGGGGGCGTTACATGGCCTGGCTCTCTTTTGGCAATTTGGGCCATCAGTGATCATTGATCAGCCCACCTGCCCATGAAAAAGAAACCCTAAGGGACACAAAAGCAGATAGTCGTCCCCTATGACCTAGCCATCCATCCCCTGATCCCCAGCTCCATTGGGCATTCGGGCAGCTCCATGACAGGCGCTCCGGCTTCCAGTGTCCAAGGACATGGGCGGTGGCCAATGGGTGCATGGGCGCAGGTAGGGCACAGGCGCCGTCGGCACTCTGCACTTGCCCACGCCACCACCACGCATATGCGGCACACCGTAGTGGCCGCATGGTCATCGTCACACCGACGTGCCGTCGCGCGTAGCACAGTAGGCGGGCAGGCAGCAGTAGCGGTCCAGACTCGTTGACACGCCGTCACGAGCAGCACAGTAGGTCAACAGCAGCGGTCCAGGGAAGCACCGGTAGGCCATGGGCATGGCTAGCAGGCCTGGCACAGGGCATTAGGGCCAAGCCAATTGCTATGGTAACTGACGTGTGGACCCATCGAAATCGTGCGCTGTCCCCCGCCCGAATCCGTGCGCTGCTCCTCGAACTGACGTATGGGGAGCGGCGTATTGGGGCGGACTGCCACGGGGTTCCTGTGTACGCCAACAGGAAGGGGGGCGTGGAGGACGCCATGGTCGTCGAGGTGGCGCCGCCGGCCGTTGGGAATGTGAAGTGGCACGACGCCGGCGAGGAGCGGGGATCAGAGCAATGTGAGGAAATTATCTACACCGCGCAATTTTGAATTCTCATTCTTTAATTTTGACTTGCGGTACTCATGAGTGTTGATGTTTCATATGATACGTCTTATGAACAACCTTACAGTCTTCATGGTGTTTCCGACGAGCCGAGTTGGTTTCCTAACCAGAGCTACTAGGAGGTTTACAAAGAGGAGGAATGTCAGGATCAGGAACTCAGTCATCAAAAATTGCAGTTGTAGCTCGCCAGCCGTCGAGCTTGAACAACGTGGCTGCAATCTCAGCAGTTGCAAACAGAGACGTGTTTCTATGGCAGTTACACTGTGGTAAGCTTAATCTAATATATGATGGTATTGATGTTGTCATCTAAAGGTTAGATAACTTTGCAATGAGTACAATACCCTGTTAGTGTGCTATGTTAAGTGGCAGAATCCTTCTTTTCTCTTGTGAATAGACTCATAATTTCACCTCAAGATTAAGATGCTAAACACTGATCCCAAATATGTTGCCTAAACTTGTCATTGTAAGAAATTTGTAATGTACACGATATGAAGCAATGCACTGGAAAGAAGTTTGACTTTTTGTTGTATAGAAAAGGGATTAATGGGATGTTCGATCTCTTTTGTAGTAATCTTATGGTCATGTAAGTGTTGATACTGAAACAAATGGTGTTGTTTTTTATGCTCTTTGTGCTTCCCATGGGAAATAATGCTATTTTTCTTTTGGTGGTTTACATTTGCTATTTTACTTGGTTTAGTTTTGATATTTGTATATGTAAATGGGGGGATGTTTGTTTATGGCTGTGGGGGAATTGCATGCCTTTTTAGCCCAAATAGAACCTGCTGTTTGGTTGCTGCATAGTACTTGGTATGATGAGTTTCATTTTCACGGTTTGGAAAAAATTGATCACTATACATTTTTCCTGTTCTTAGAGGGCCATGTTAATATGGACAAATGCTTTATTGATATAATTACAATCCTTATTCCCTAAAGGGCAAATCTTTAGTTAGATCTGGAATATGATCATGGATAGGAGTAGGAACCAGCAAGAATCTGATGTGACGATACTCCCGTTTCCTCCAATCGCCCAATGGGGGGTGACTTCCGCCTTTCGCCCAACCGGGATCGCTGGAAGGCTTGTTCTGTCAGATCTTAGCACTGAAGTCTCCACTACAAGAACTTTTTGGAGTAATGTTTCTACAGCATAACTTGAACAAAGTTGGTGAAGTGATCAATGGTCACTGCGAAACAATCAAAGAAAGATGCTGTGCACTGACAGAATAGATCTCCTTTTTTTCTCTTTTAGCTCTCAGCACAAAAAGATTGGCAAATGTCTGGTTTTCACATGGGATAAAAATAGCAAATAGGCCTTTAGGCATTTATCGCTGAAATACACATGGTTTGACAATTTTGATTGCTGATTTCCGCTTTGATTTTGCTCTTTCCGAGATGGAAAAGGCGAGGACCTCAGAACAAGTTGTAGTTTTAGTTCTACTTGCTTCAGGAATTGGATAATTTAATAGACCACTTCTATTGTGATCATCTACCGTCCACTTATGGCAGGTTTGATCGTTGGAGGGCTTGCTAACATATCAAGAACTCAGAAAAGTACTAGGTCTTTACTGCAATCTGTTCTCCCAGAAAACGTAAGCATCGGAAACTGTTTCTTTTCAAACATGCTGATATGGTATCCTTTTCTTTGTAATTTCAGGAGATGGTTCAATTTTCGGGAGGAACTCTTCTTCCTATTCTTGCTGCCCCCGTTTATATTATATCCTTAGCCTATGCTTCATGTTACTTCTCACCAGTTCTTTTGTAAAGCTTGTGCTGAATGTTTTGCTTGACTACACCCTACCCAGTCTGGCTTCAGCCTAGCACCAGTAAGTTTTGAATTTCCATGGCCCCTATGTTTCTGAGATTCTATCTAGCTGCAGCTAAATGTGTTACCTCTACTTGCAGAAACCATTCTTTTCAAATTTTGGTGCTATTATTACTTTTGCAATTGTGGGAACCTTCATTGCCTCCAAGTCGGTCTGACAGTCATTTATGTATTAAGTATACTACGGAAAAATATTGTTTACTATCATTTTTGTACATATTGTTGTATGTGGTGCTTGTTCTATCATGCTTCACTAATATGATGCTTGATTTATTTACGAGTATGAACATGTATGTTTTGCTTGATACATGATGACGTAAGATAAAATTGATGTTTATTATTTAGTTTGAGATCATGTTTGATAGTGTGTATCACTTTTATTTGGTACTTTGTTGCAACGCACAGGCATTTTACTAGTTCTGACAATTTATCAGTAGTCCCACCCTCTCCAACTATCCTTCCACCCATCCAAAAAAACCAGGTCACCCTACAAAAACTGCTAAAAAAATCCCAAAATACCCTTAAAAAAACTCTAACCCATGCACAACTACCTTAACCCTCCCACACCCACGATTATGAGTTCAGAATTTGTGATCGTTTACATAACATTCGTTGCAAAAGGAGCAGTTAAAGTGAAATCGTGTCTGTTGATCTGTCTACAAGTATACTCCTATTTACACAGCTTACAATATCCCTACTACAATATCCCTACACGTATATACATGTAGGTAGTACTTGTTTCATCTGTCTACAACTTAGGTAGTACATGTAGTTAGTGCTTGATCGATCATGTTGGCCTGTCTCTAGTGTTCAGAAGTCCCCCTCTGTAGATCTTGTTAGTGATATGCCCTAGAGGCAATATGAAGATGTTATATATATCACATACTATGTTTATGATGCATTAGTTTGTTCCTTGAAATAGACATTATCATTATTGATCAATGAGTATGTGACTTATTCATGAGACTCTTAATGCTAAAATGTTGCTATTTCTAAATGATCCCTGATTATATATCATATGAGGAACAAATATGATTCAAAGATCATATATATTGATTGATGATCATGTCTCATGGATCATGGTATGGAGATACCAAATCAATAATATGGACATGTGTTAGTGAACATATGTTCGATAGACCCGCCATGAGACACTGCAGAGATTCCATGTGTCATCAGTTGGTCTCAAGTAGTGTTTATGTGGAATCCTTAGACTTGAGATCATCATGGTTCCCAACATGCGTAGTAGCTTATTTTGGGACTACTAAACACTACTCCATAACTGGGTAGTCATAAAAGTAGTCTTCGGGTTTGCTATGAAACATGTAGTGGGATGTGAATGATCAAGATAGAATTTGCCCCTCCTTATGGGAGAGATATCTCTGGGCCCCTCGATGTAATGGATTATGAAAGTGCATGGCCATGCCAAGGTGATTGAGGAGTCAATCACGAGTTTATAATCCATCACGGAATCGAGAGAGTGATTGAGCTATTAAGAGGATGACACAGGTCTCGCCTTGAGCTTAATCTATATCGTGAGGCAAAGGGATTCGTACATGAGAACATTACAGGTTCAGCCGATATGATCTTTACGTATACTTTGGGGTTAATATGTCTTGCTAGAGGCCGCTATTAACAGGGTGACCGGAAAGGCGTTTCCGGGTCGCGACCAAGTATACGTGAACCTACAGGGCCGCACACTTAACGGGTTGGAACACTAATTCGAATGTGATTCGGATGTGGGCTCAATTCGGATAGAGATCCGGATAGACTCCTATTGGGCCTCGGTCCACGAGGCCCAAATGAGGAGGTCTATATATATGGAGGCGGGGGGCTGAGGGATGTACACTTCTGTTCCTCCCGAGCAAAACCCTAGCCGCCACCTCCCGAGCCAAACCCTAGCCGCTCGCGAGTGCTGGTACACTCGCGATCGGCGTTCCAGCCCCGGACGTGTGGATACCGGTGGAGGCGCTGCTCGTTGCGGCGTTGATCGGCATCAACAACCTACAGATTGGATCTGCTCGTGGTGTGGTTGATCGCGTGGAGGAGACGATCTATTCGGGACGATCGGCTACTTCCACTACTACCTCGACGCGCGTGGTTGGATCGGCTTCTCCAACTCTTCTTCCGCTGCGCTGCGCGTCTAGTGGTAATGATCTATGATCCCTCCTTAGCATGATGTCCTGGTGTGCGCGGTAGAAATTTTTATTTTCTGCTATCGTAGCCTACGCGCTTTCCTTCAGATCTGTCCCTCCATGCCTCCCTTCCTCTGCATCTATACACCTGTTCAATCACAGGGCAGCAATATCGCGAATTTTTTGTACGAATAATCTTTTATTATTCGTAAATATAGAAATATACCCGCGGAAATTTTTTTAGAAAAATAGGTTCCAATCGCCCAATGGGGGGTGACTTCCGCCTTTCGCCCAACCGGGATCGCTGGAAGGCTTGTTCTGTCAGATCTTAGCACTGAAGTCTCCACTACAAGAACTTTTTGGAGTAATGTTTCTACAGCATAACTTGAACAAAGTTGGTGAAGTGATCAATGGTCACTGCGAAAGAATCAAAGAAAGATGATGTGCACTGACAGAATAGATCTCCTTTTTTTCTCTTTTAGCTCTCAACACAAAAAGATTGGCAAATGTCTGGTTTTCACATGGGATAAAAATAGCAAATAGGCCTTTAGGCATTTATCGCTGAAATACACATGGTTTGACAATTTTGATTGCTGATTTCCGCTTTGATTTTGCTCTTTTCGAGATGGAAAAGGCGAGGACCTTAGAACAAGTTGTAGTTTTAGTTCTTCAATAATAGCTACCAGGCCAGTGTTTGAATAGCTCCATTTGAAGTCCTGTATTGGCGAAGGCGTAGGTTATCGCTTTGTTGGGATGCAGTAGGTGAGAAGTCAGTTCTGAGTCCCAATTGGGTTCAGCCGACTGCTGATCGAGTGGTAGAGGTTAGGCAAAATCTACTTGCTGCTCAAAGCAGCAGAAGAGTTATATTGATGTGAGAAGACGAGAGTTGGAGTTTGAGGTGGTGCTCAGGTGCTTCTGAGAGTGTCTCCCACCAAGGGCATTGTGCAGTTTGGTTCCAAAGGAAAGCTTAGCCTGAGATATGTTGGACTATTTTTTTTATGGTGGCAAGAATTGGGAAATTGGCTTATTGATTGGACCTTCTTGAGTATATGTGGTGCGCACAGCATGTTCCATGTTTCCATGTTGAGGAAGTACTTAAGGGATTTGGAGCACGAGATACCCTTAGAGCCATTAATCATCGAGTAGGGTCTCAACTTCAAGTTCTGTCTAGTGTGGACTGTGGGGAAATCGAAGCGGGTGTTGAGACATAAGACATTGAAGTATGTCAAGGTGCTTTGGTCACATCAAATCGAGCGAGAAGTGAATTCGGAATTGACGTCTTACATGCATGAGAAATATCTTGACTTGTTCGTAGCTGGTATGTGTTCAAGTTTAATTTAGAAGTTTAGTTTTCTTTCTCATGTAGAATCATGGACCGTAGAATTCGGGTTGAATTCCGTTAGGAGGTAGAATATAATATTCTAAAACTGACCCTCCTAAGGACCCATTCACGAATTGCAAAAAGGAATTAAGGGATACAGAATTGGAGAAAAAAGAGGAGGTTCGGTTCAATCACTTGACCGAGTCGGTCATAGAGGGCAAGTGGATTGGGCCTTGTAAGGAGAGAAGGAAGAGCTGGAGGAGGGCACCCTAAAGCCCTAGCCGCCTTTGCCCTAATCTCTCACGCCGCCATTGCCTAGGATTGCTGTTGCCACATGGGGGCTACTGTAGAGGCGCGGAAGCACTAGTAGAAAAGAAGGAGAAAGCTGCGGTAAGGGAGAAGCTAGAGCTACTGCAGTAAAGATGCAGGAGACAGAGGAAATAAGAGCAGCGGCAGGGGCAAGGCAGGGGAGGGAGAAGGGAAGAAAAGGTGAGGAAGGGGTCATGATATTGGTGTTCTTTATCTGGATAATGACCTAGACTTTTCCCTCTCTGTTTAAAGTATAGATTAGAGTTAGTATTAGAAAGAAAATTAGCAAGTTTCATGTTAGAGGATCGATTAGCAGATTATTTTTTTGCCATAATCTTCAATCTCGATTTTGGTCACTATATGGGTTTAATGTGAAAATGTCATCTACTAGATAGTTGTAGATAATTTTGTTAACATTCTATAGAGTGATTAATCATGTCATTAATAGATTAGATTAAAGTTTATGATTTTCATAAGCCTGCTGTCTAGAGAGTCAATGTCATGGCAGCGTCATCATAAACCGTAGATTAAAATTATTATATGGATTAGGATTTTTGCCTTACATGAAAAGTGTATAAAAATATCTGATATTTTAGTAGAGTATAGGAACAAATGGCATCGGGAAGGCTACTGTCTAGAATTTGGTCATTGCTAGACACTGTCATTGTAATATGCAGTTTGGGCTTAGTAGATGGCCGAACTAAATTCTGAGCAAAACTAAAGAAAGGTAGGTAGTTTTCTATAGATTTCAGAAGTGGTATGATTTATTATGTTTGGACTAGTAAATTAATAGTTCTAAAATTGTTAACTCTGTTGTCTAGTAAGATATCAGAACTGTCTTTGGTATTAAAAACGAGTGGTTAAATGGACTAATCAGGTTTTGTAGACAACTAAGAATGTGTAGCAAATTATGTGTAGATTCCAGAATTTATATAGTTTACCATGTTAGGGCCTCTGAGTCAAGAGTTATGGTACTTCTATTACTGGGACAGTAGGGGAAGACTGCCCGATAAAGAGGGAATTGTTGGATCAGGAAATGCGTAGAAGCGACGTTGTTTATTTGTTGTTTATGAATTGTTGTGGTATGTTGTTGAGATTGGTATTTACTATAGGAGGAGTCACTTCAAGGTTGGAGTCATCTTCGCATCAATCCATCCCTCATGGTTAGAAAAGGCAAGTGCATGGTAGAATGGTAACACGGGTTGTTTGCTCTTGTTCTTTTATGCTAATAAAGTACTTAACGTGCTGATTTACATGTTTACACTTGCTTTTTATATTGCTCATATGGTGATGGTAAATGATTAATATTGATAAATGATTAATGTTAAAAGAATCATTGCATTTGCATAATGAGCATTCATGATGGAAAGAGGTGATCTGTGTGGGCCTCTAGAGCCTACTTTGCATGGACGACCAATGGGAGTGGTTAGAGTACGATCTACTTTGATAAGCACTCACGGGAGTGGAGATGAAGTCCCCGTATGAAAAAGGACAGGCTTAAGGCCCCCGTATGAAAGTAGGCAGGCTTGAGTGGACACCAACGAGTATTATACTCTACTATACCGGTATAAGCAAAAGTGAGGATGAGACATGTTATGGTATTCATGAAAAGATAAAAGCGATGATGAGATATGTGCATAGCATTAATGAAAGATAGATGGAAAATGTGATAGTTGTAAATTGACATGAATACTTGGTAATATGTTTTAATCCCGTTTATTGTTTTATTATATGCTTACTGAGTTATGGACTCACACTTCCTTATGTTGTTGTTTTTAGGTAAATGTTGAAGGCATCATGCATAGGGAGGAAGTAGCACAAAATTCAGTTCATACACCTGCGTTGTTTCACTTATCACATTAGAGAATAATATTCATTATTAGTTCTTTTGTTGATTCAAACTTTGGCAATTGTTTAATAAGTTCCTTTAGAATATAGAGCTAGTAGTTGGTTGCAATCAAATAAAGTATCTTTGGTTAGTCTCAATACTTGGATTATCTTCGTTATTGTTATCACTTCAATTCAACGTTAATATTTGTTTCATTCATTATCATCATGTTTATGTTTAATTTAATATGTTATGAAAACTTGGTTGTTGTATTGATATTGGTAGTTGTAGAAGATGGTTTAATTTGGGAAGGGATGGGGTTGTGACATTCTAGGCTCATATCAGGCTGAGGTGTTACGATCTCAATTATGTCCTTGCTTTGCTTCTTTTGTTCTTGAACTTGATTTGTGATTTTCGGTCTGTGGAAGTTCTAGCCCAATCTCTTGTTTGGATTATCTTACTGAGACATGTAAGAATAGATCTGAAAGACATCATGTCTTAGATCCTCATGAGAAAGAAGTAATTTAAAAATTAGGGTTCTTGGTGTTATTGTGACCTAGATTCAATTCTCTTCAAATTGGCAAACTCAAGCACAAAAACCTTATGATTCTTGATTGGTTTAGGTTCCTATTGCCTTGAACATGTCTCATGCGAAACTTGAAACTGTTTGGATGATATTTGAGCATGTTCTTGAGATTTGAGCTTTTTGTCCTAAGAGGTTTTCAGGTTTAGGAATAGGGGACAATCAGACTGGCCCCAGAACTACGGTCAAACCGGTTGCAAGTTGACGGTTAGCCCTGCCTCCCAATGGCGGTCAAACCGGGCCTATGTAAAAGGTTGTTGATTTCGTTGCCTTTTGTTGCTAGCTTGATTTTGCATTGTCATGTTGGTGTGATTTAAACAGGGTGACTATCATAGTCACTCGAGCGAAAATTTTGAATACCTTAGGGGAAAAGGCTTGGAAATCATTAACCCCCTCTGATTGCCGGCATTGGTCATACATTTACACACAGGGCAGTAACTTTAACAGCCAATAATCCATTGTGATTCTCTGATTGGAGGCCTCAAGCTCCAAAAATCCCAAATCAGTGAGGAACTCACAAACAAAAAAAGAAAGAAAGAAATTAGAACTGGATAGGATATGCACAAGAGGGAGCATCGAATCCTCTCCCACTTCGCAAGCTATATTTGGCTATGCTATTCACAACTGCCGGATCAGCTGGTCAACAAAGGCATCTCTGCTGGCAGTGATTGAAGCATCAACGCAGGAACTAAAAGACAACACGGAATAATTACACTCGCAGCGAATAATGTCACGAAAAGAACAGTCACAATCCACAGTAAATAAAGCTGGCACGCAGTGACCAAGGGATGATATATGCGAGTAATTAACGGCGACTTATTTATCGAAGCGTTGAACAATACCACACATATTTTGCACACAATGCTCTTAGCTGCTTTGAAATTTTAGCTGCTTTGAAATTTTAGCACCACTATCTTATGGGTAACCGTTGTGGGATCTATACGGATCATAAGAGCTTGAAGTATATCTTCACTTAGACCAATCTTAATATGAGGCAACAAAGATGGTTAGAGTTGATTAAGAATTATAATATTGGAATTCATTATCATTTAGGAAAGGCCAATGTAGTAGCAGATGCCTTAAGCAGAAAGAGTTATTGCAATTCTATGATGACTAAGGAAATTCAACCAGCTTTGCATGACGAATTTCAGAAACTTAGCTTGGAGTTGGTTGAACAAGGATTTCTAGCTACGATAGGGCTACAACCTATTCTAGATACTTAGATTCACAAAGCACAAGTTGATGCTGTGGATATCAAGGATATTAAGGTTAATGTGAGAAAGGGTAAAGCTTTAGGTTTTACAGAAGATGATCAAGGTACTATATGGTATGAGAAGTGGTTGTGTATACCAAATCAGAAAGAACTTAAGAAATTGTTACTCAAGAAAGCTTATGAATCTTTGTATTCGATTCATCCTAATAGTACTAAGATGTACCAAGATATCAAGGAAAAGTATTGGTGGCCCAACATGAAGCGAGGGATTGCAGAGTACGTTGCTTTATGTGATGTGTGTTAAAGGATTAAAGCTGAACATCAAAGGCTAGTAGGTTTGTTACAACCATTGAGTATTCCTGAGTGGACATGAGAAGAAGTTGGTATAGACTTTATCACTGGATTACTTAAGACAAAGGAAGGTTTTTATTCTATATAGGTAATAGTGGATTGTTCGACTAAAGTTGCTCATTTTAGTCCGGTCAAGACAACTTATATTGGAGATAAGTTAGCAGATCTATATGTGTCAAGAATTGTAAGTCCATAGAGTGCCTAAGAAGATAGTGTCAGATCATGGATCATAGTTTACTTTTAGATTTTGGGAGAGTTTCCATGTAGCAATAGGTACTAATTTGAAATTCAGAATAGTGTATCATCCCAGACAGATGGACAGATAGAGCATGTGAACCAGATTCTTGAAGACATGTTGACAGTTTGTGTGTTAGATCATGGAGTTAAGTTAGACAAGCCTTCGCAAAATTCTCCTACAACATCTATCAGTCTAGTTTGTAAATACCATCATTTGTAGCTTTATATGGAAGAAAGTACAAAAATCCTTTCGATTGGAAGAGACTAGGGTAAGTCAGGTTTTTGGACCAGAATATTTGAAGGAAACTAAGGAAAAAGTTCGCTTAATTCGAGAATGGTTGAGAGTAGCTTAGACCAGATAGACAAGTTATGTAGATAAGCATCGTCGAGATTTGAGTTTTGAGCCAGATGATTATGTGTATCTCAGAGCTACACCATTTAAAGGAGTCAAGAGGTTTTAGATGAAAGAAAAACTTGCACTAAGATATGTTGGACCATACAAGGTTTTGAGGTGTAAAGGGAAAGTTGCTTATCAATTGGAGCTATCTATGTCTTTCAATGGGATACATGATGTCTTCTATGTGTCTTAGTTGAATAAGTGTTTGTGTGTGTCAAAGAAGCTCGTACAAGTGGAAACAATAGATCTTCAAGAGGACCTCACCTACAAGGTGCATCCTGTCAAAATTTTGGAAGTGTCTGAGCATGTGACTAGAGGCAAAGTCATTTATTTCTGAAAAGTTCAGCGGAGCAATCACATGAGCCAAAAACTCAGGCTTGAGATTCTGTTAGACCATGTGGATCGTCATGATTAGAGAAATGATGAATAATTGACATTTGGTTTACTTTGGAATTTGCATTTGTGAAAGTTTTGGTCAATCGCAGTTATAGGATTTCACTCCGAGTAGCTTCAGTTGCTTCCAAGTGGTCTTGGTTTGCTCCAAGTAGTTTTGAGTGGCCTCAAATGGTTTTGCTCGGTTCCGAGTGGTTTTGATGCTTTCTAGTGGTTTTGCTCGGTTCCGAGTGGTTTTGCTCGGATCCGAGTAGTTTTGTTGCTTTTGAGTGGTTTTGCTTAGGTCTGTTGGATCGGAAACGGCGACAGAGGGGGGGGGTGAATGGAGCCCTTTAAAAATCAACCCCCAAAGTATCCACAAAAATTTCTACTCTCCGATAGCGATAAAAGCTACAAAGAGAGAAAGAACAGTAATTCAACTCTTTTGGTATGGCTGACAACAAGTTGATTGTGGACAACAAGTAGTTCGGCTAGAAGTACCCTCAAGAGATCAACACTGCTGAGAAGAGGATTAGATTGAGACAAATAAATCAATTCTCTGCATGAAATAAAACCGAGCAAATTGAGGAGAGCAAACTAGCAACTAACTTGTCGGCCAAGAAATGACTGAGCAGGAGATCAAAAAAATCATCACACGGACTGAAAAAGGCACTTAGCCGAAACTGCCAAAGGATTGCACTGGACTGCACTAAAACCATCACACAAAAAAAACTTAGCCGAAACTGCCAAAAGAAAAACTGTTGCCACTCAAATCTGCATACTTGCTGGCCGTAGAGAAATAAAGAGAAGGGCATCAAATCTGTTTTTGCTGCAGGCAAAGAGTTGTTTTTTGCTGAAATTGAGCCGCACTGCAGAGAAAATAGCAAGGATTGAAAGCTGAGAAGATCACAAGCTGCTACAAAGCAAAAGGGAAAAGCTAAGGGGAAAAGGGAAATCAAAACTGAAAAGAGATAAGACTGAAAAAGGTAAAAGATCAGCTGCTGCACAGAACTAAAACCTGCCGAAATCTGCTAACTGAAATCATAATAGCATGCAATGGAAAATGTATCCAGTGGCTAGCTGATCCAAAACAGCACGATGCATGCATACGGGACTGCATATTGCACAGGGAATAGCCACCCATTCTGTCGAACAGTAAGGACTGCATGCTGTCCAAAAACTAAAATACTAAAAACAAGATTACATAGCAGCCGAGTAGACAAAGAAATGAAGCCGAGAGATTGCTGCTATTTACTGATTAATTGAACCGAGTTACAGAAGAGACCGAAGGCAACAAAGGAAGAAAGACGAGCCAAAAAGGCAAGTAGCCAAGGAATAAACGTAGAACAAAAAGAGACTAGAGACTTGTCGGCTCATAAGCTACCGAAGAAGTAAAGACAACAAATGACTTGCAATTCTTGAGATCTTTAAATAGAAAGCCTTGAATAAACCAGGGAGATAAACTTAGAACAAAGAACCGCAAGCCTCTTTCAATATTTCACCGAGAAAATCAGCGCAAGATCATCACAAAAGGAGAGAGTCACAAATGAAAAACTAACGCATAACCAAATAAAAGGTACTCACAAAGAAAGAACAAAAGATCATAGTAGCTCAAACTCAAGAGAACTCAAATGATACAGAGACATGAAAGATTGTATTAGAAAGGAATGATTACATAGTCTTGATACCATCAACTCAATCCATCTCTCACAATCTAAAAACACCCAAGAACACAAGTGCTGCCCTAAAAACCCTTACAACTCATGTATAGAGAGAACCAAATAAAACCCTAATTTTCACACACCTCTCTCTCAAGCCATCTCTCAAAAATCATGCTATCATTTTCCATCATGCTGAATTCTTGAAGGCTACTAGAGAACACCCTCTCTATTTATAGCCTCCACTACCGGGTTTACAACACACTTTACCCATTAGCTCTCAACAACTCATGGCGCTTTATCCACAATCCACTTCCTTTAGTGCAGCTTTGCATATTCACCAAAACGCCCCTCGTGCACCTTCCAGGAAGTTTCCTCATTCCTTGCCCTCCAAGCCACACAGCCACCTCGAGTCCTCGCCATCTTTGGCACACCCCGACCGCTCCGACCTCAGCACCACCTGCGCCTAGTCCGGTCATCCTGTGCCTCGCCACGACTCCACCTCGATGTCCTGCAGCCATCACAGACAAGAAACAAATCACATAGCACCACTCGAAATATTGTAACCATACAATAATATCAGAAGAAATACTCAAAGCCCAAACCGATCGAAACAAAAATAAACGACTTAAGCACGTTCGACCTAGTTCGAAAGGTCTGACCGAAACCGACTGCATCATGCAACGACTTGGCTCGAACCACTCAAATCAAACTCAAACTTTCCCGATCACACGTCAATTACTCATCATAAACATGGGATCACAACCACATGGTCTCTCAAGGTCCGAGTGGTTTCCGTTGCTTTCGAGTGGTTTTGCTCGGGTCCAAGTGGTTTCAATTGGCTCTGAGTGGATTTGGTCTTCTCCAAGTGTTTTGATCAACTCTAAGTATTTTCAGACTAGTCCGTGTGGCTTGGATTAGCCTCTAAGCTGTATCCGACTAGTCTGATCCAAGTGGTATCGGACAGCTTTCGAGTAAACAATGGAGTATCGGACGACTTTCAAGCGCCTTAGGCGCATCGAACTGCACTTGAGTGGCTTCGAAAGATTGCACGGCTGAATGACCACTGTACTTCAACCACAGCATATTTTCGACCATAGTGCTATGACCACAGCTGAACGGCTTTACGACCATACCAGACTTTGACCACATTTAACTACGACCATGTTCGACTTTGACCACGTCCAGCTTCGACCACGTACGACTTCGACCACAGTAATTCAACTACGGTAAGTCAATCGCAACAAAATGACCTTATTTGGTTGATGATCATAAGCTATAAGGAACCAGTCATAAGCTATAGAAAACCAGTCGTGAGCTACAGAGAATTGGTCGTAAGCCATAGGGAACCGGTCGAACATTGTAAGATCATCTGCTACAGGTACTTGTTCATGGTCATAGTTACAGTATCCTTTTCGTGGTCATAAATTTTACTGATCGATAGTTGTAACTTTTACTGATCGGTAGTCGTAACTTTTACTGATCGGTAGTCGTAACTTGTACTGATCGGTAGTCATAAATCTTCTTGGTTGGTGGTCCTGGATTTTGTGAGCAATATTCATAGTCTTTGGGATCAATGGTCATAGACTTTGTGATTGATAGTCCTAGACTTTGCGGTCGATAGTCGTAGACTTTGTAAGCGATAGTCATAGTCTTTGCAGTTGATGGTCGTAGACTTTGCAGACTACTGTCATACTTGTAGACTTCACAGACTACTGTCATATTCGTAGACTTCATGGTCTGCTATCATTGTCTTTGGTTTTTCAATCGGTTGTCGTAGAACACACGATCGGTAGTCGAAGGCTTTGCGATCAGTTTTCGTAGGCTTCACGGTCGGTACATGAAGACTTCATTGTCGGTACGAGTACTTTCTGTCTTGTGATCTTTGAGTACTTGGAAAATGTTTCTTTGGTTTTTGTATGTGCAAGTGAGCATGGAGACGATCACGGTTGGTGACGAGGAGGACCGGGACTAGGATAGGGAGATCTGAGGTCCAAATGGTTGATGATGTCAAGCGAGATGGTCGGGCTAACACTGGAGCATGTGGAGATCAATGGTGGTGGTTCGAGATAGAGCTACGGGAGGTGCAGTCCTGGAGGCTTCGTCGCGTGTTGAGTTAGGAGTTATGGGTGGAGTCCATAACTTGAAAGAGATAAGAGTTTGAATAAAACCTGTGTTAGAAAAGGGTTTCGGGTCCCTTGATTTGAGGAAGAGATAAGATTATGTGTTTGAGTCAAACATGGTTTAGGACACTAGTATATAAAAGCCAAGGTTGGTGGCGATTTTGGTAGAAGCTTTTGGCGAGACATTTGTGTGCTAGGGTTTTTAGGGGTGCTTGTGAGGGCATTTTGTAATTCCACAAAGAATCAGCAATAAAGAGGATCTTGAATCAATCTGGTTTATGATTTCTAGTGATTGTTGTTTGGGTGAGTCATACAACTGTGGGCGATGCAGTGCAAGGAGTGATCGTTCATGCAGTTGTACTCGGCATCAACCATGTAGTGATTCGAAGAAGCGAAGGCAATCATTCACCCCCCACCCTCTGATCGTGTCATACAGTCCTACAAGTGGTATCAGAGCTTGGTTGCAACGGCATCAGATCGAGATCGATTCTCCGGTAAGCCACCATTCTTTGATGGTACAGATTATCTCTACGATTTGGTTAGACTCCTAATGTTTCTCATCTGAGGGTGTTTGGATGTTGTTGCTTCATACTTAAACAAGGCAATCTTGACAAATTTGAAACTAGATCCTCAGATGGCATCTTTCTGGGGTATGCAGATCACACTCAGGGTTATCGTGTACTCAACTTAGAATCTAACAAAATTGTTGAGACCTATGAGGACACTTTTGATGAGGCTAGTTCTGGTACTACACCCAACAATGCAGGTATACAGGCCCCTAATGCACTCGATGATATTTTCTATGACTCTGATGATGACTACAGGAAGTTCTTGAGCTCTACTATGACTACACCTATGACAACGGGCGCTACGAGCACTCCTACGACCACTCCTATGACTACTTCTACGACTACATGTGTGTAACATCCTAAAAATTTGGGTCCTGAAAATGTGTAACTTTTGAAAAATTTTGGAATGCATCTTCTTGACATTTGGATTTTTAATAGATTTTATAGGATCTTGGTTGAGGTTCCAACAAATAAGAAATCATGAAAATAGAATTCCAAAAGAAAGGTGAAATTAATAGAAAGTAAATCTAAAATCAAATGCGAATATGAAATGATGATCCAAAAATTAGGGTAGGAGAACTCACTTAAAAGCAGTTAGTGAAGATTCGATCGTGAACTGAACCATGAGAAACAAGGATTAATCCTGTAAAGTAGACCTGCAAATTACCATAATCCCTTTTACTTATACAATGGCAATAGGATGAAAAGGTGTAGACAAGTAGTGAACCCTAGGCCTGAAGTTAGTTAGGTTTAATGAATACAAAGATGGAAAATTAGATTGAATAAAGATGGTTAAAGGGGGATTAATAAAAATTAGGAAATGTGCATGGGCCTAACCGCAAAAAATTCTCTTGGCTTGGGCCTCGCCAGTGCTCTGCCACAGCAGGGTTTTTCCCCACCAGCCCGGCCACGGCAGCCTGCTCTCCCTCGCCGTGTTCCTCTTGGACCGCCGGTCACCGGCATGCTCCTGCGCCGATGCCACTGAGTCAGCTGCCTACCCCACCGTAGCTTTGCTCCCGTGCCACCATAAGAGTGCCATTGTATCTGGCCGTCCCCTTTTACCTGCCGCCAGGCCAAAGGACGATGAGGTGCCGCTCGGACCACTGTGCCATGCCTGCTCGGCTCAGCCACAAGGCGCGCCCACGCCGTCGTGACCCAACGCCATGCCTACCCCATCAATGATTGCACGCATCGCCCTAACCATCGCACCTACCCCGGCAGCTCCTCCCTGTGCACTCCCTTACCGTGTGGTCACCATGCCCCCAGCACATGTCACCGTCGTGATGCCGAGCCTAGATTAGCTGGTCCCTGTAGCCACACTGACGCCATGCTGTCTGCCATGACCGGCCAACCACACCCACCCCCCATCGCTAGCCCTCTCCGCTAGCTATAAAGCCCTCTCTGGCAGCACCGAACCACCACACTCCCCCTCCCACCGTGAAGAATCGCCCTTTAGCAGTCTGTAGGAGCATCGGCAGCTCCGTCTTCTCCAGCGTCGGTCAACAGGAGGACCATCGATTGGAGCTACCACGTGTCGATTCCACCGAGTCGGAGCCTCCTTGGAGCACTGCGACACCATCCCCACCCTCGGCCTAGGCCTTCACTACCTCAACTTCACTGGCACCAAGCGCCACCTCCGCCCAACGCCATCTCACACCGTCGGACTGCCACCGCCACTCCCAAGCTGCGCCAACCGCTGAGGTAGCCTCCTGTCCACACCTAGATGCTCCCTTAGCATTCAATTGGACTCTGGTGTTGTACACCACCGTGTCTACCACTCCCCTGCTGTCCCGCCGCCCATGGAAGCTACTGACCGTCGCCCTAGCCAAATTGGCCGATGAGGCTTCGTCTAGGGGTAGACGCGGGCGTGAGCAATCCATTTTACAAACGCTCACATCCGACCACTGACGGTGAGCCTCTCTTTTGCTGGTGAAGGGGGTGGGCGCACTATTCAAGTTAATTCAGTAATTACGTAGGGCTAATGAAGTTAATTAACCCTAAACACCCGCTGGACTGTGGGCCATACATATTAAGCCAAATAGTAACCAGTCCCACATGTCATAAAACCTGAAAAGAAAATAAAAGGAAAAATAGAAAAAAAAAACCACTGTGGGCCCCACCTATCAAAGGGTCTCTCTCTCTATGCTTTCTTCATTTTTCAAATTAATTTAAATTGAGAACTTTAAATAGGCATAACTTATTCATCTTAGCTCTAAAATGAGTGAAACAAATTTTTAGTTTCATCTAAATTCAATATCTGTCCAATGGAACTGAAACCATAAATTTTGGAGCTCATTTGAATTTTTTTTCAGAGTTTATTTGGTTTACTGGTTTTTATTCAAATTTTCACGCAACGTAAAATAGTGTACGAGGCACAAGAGGAAGAGACAGAAGCTGAAGCGAGTCATGACCAGCAAGACCAAACCAACTGTGACCAAGGTGAGTCAATACTTTGATTATATGGTACCTACATTTTATGCAATCTAATTCTGTTTAAATTATGAAATTGCATGCCTTGTCGCCCTAGGAAAACTATAGTGGTAACTTTTGAAAATAAGTCTACATTTATACGATCTGCTTAGTACTGCTTAGATACTCGAGGGTATTAACTTGTCATGGCATCATTTCAATATGAAAACTTGGTTTGGGCTGTCATTGATGGAAGGTGGCTGGTATGTTGTAACACAGATATTTTATGCTCCCAAAAACCTCAAATTGCTTAACTATCTCGGTGGATGGTTTGGGGGTGTGGTGCAGTGGATGTACGAGAGTGTAGAGTGTGGAAGAACTGTCCAGATAACCCTAAGGACTGAATCTTGTGATGACCTCCTTGTGAATAACAGTACAACCACTAGCTGGCAAAGTGTAGGCAGGGCTAGCTAATTTGCATTGACCCAGTGTGGGTTGCACCGGTGTGACCACGGGCGGGCAGAGGATGGCTACATCCTTTGACGTGATGGCGCAAGAGGGGGCTTCTGGAAAGGTGATCGTACCACTAAGGGAGTGAAACCTCAGCAGATGTGGCCGTGCTGGCAAGATGCATTGTAACAGTTTTGTTATGACTACTCAATCGTACACTTAAGGAAGTGTGTAATGGCCCACATTGTGAGATAATCATATCTTGTGGGTAAAGTGTATAACCTCCACAGAGCAAAAAAAAACTATTTGAACAGTTGTGCCCACAGTCAAGGGTGGACATGGAAAGTTAACCAGGTGTAGTTCTATTTATTTCAAAAAAAACTTTGTAGATGGAATTGGAAAATGGCGAGCTATAAGAAGCCTTGATTGTGTTGCCCTGGGTGTTGCCCCGGTGATAAGTGTAACAGCCCAGGTTTTTTAAATAAGAATAAAAAAATTAATTAAAATAAAATTAAAATAAGTATTTTTGTTGCCTAAATTTTAATTTGGATTTGCCCTGAATTTCTGTTTTTGAAAAAGCTGGATTTGAAAAGTGTTTTGAGTAAAACCTAAAAATATTATTAAATAAAATGATATTTTGATTATCTATAAAATCTTATTTCAAATTAATTATTTGGGTATTTGGCTCTTATTTGGTTTTTCTGAGTTTTCTGGAGTTTAAAATATATTTTTGAAATTAAAAAGTATTTTCAGTATAAAAATATAATACCAACATTAGTTGGAAGTATTATTAATAAGTCCAAAATGTGTCCAGGAACTTCTGTGAACTTTTCTGGAATTTTTGGAGTTAATTTCATATTTTCTGAGGCTTATTGAATTTTCTAGATTTTCTAAAAAAATCTTAAATCAGAAATAAAAACCCAGTCCTCTTCCCTCCGGCCGCCACATGGACGGCCAGATGACTATCCACGTCGCCGCCCGGATCCGCCCTCCCCTCTCCTGCGCCCACCACGTGGCCGGCCTGGATCTCCCCCGCACCCGCGCGCCCGGCCCTCGACCGCCCGATCCACCCGGCGCCACGTGCCCCCATCCCTACCGCCCGACCCTTTCCCCTCTCAGCCCTACTGACAGGCCGGGCCGCCTGTCAGCATCGTCCCCTACCCCGCCCTTCTCCCTCCTCTCGCACCGCCGCCCGCAACCACCGACCCGCCATACTCGGCCCCACCTCCCCTCTTCTCCGGCCACACCACCACGCCCGCAAGATGCGCGCCCTCACCCCGCATCCAGCTCCCGCCTATCCCGCGCCAAACCGCTGCCCACCTCCCCCGATTCGGCCGCAACCACCGCGCCCACTCCCTCACTCCGGCGACCAATTCCTCGCGCCCCCGCCCCCGTCCACCCCTGTAAAAGGCACCTCTGGCCTCCCCTCTCCCCGCACTTCATCCCGCGCCACTCCTTCCTCCCTCCCGTGCGCTCCACCGCCGCCACGCCGAAGCACCCGAGCGCCTCCGCCGCCTAAAAATATTAAATAAAAGAGTACAGCGGAGGCGCTCGGGTGCTTCGGCGCGGTAGCGGTGGAGTGCGTGGGAGGGACGAAGGAGTGGCGGGGGATGAAGTGCGGGGAGAGGGGAGGCCAGAGGTGCCATTTATAGGGGCGGACGGGGGCGGGGCGCGAGGAATTGGTCATCGGAGTGAGAGAGTGTGCGCGGCGGTTGCGGCCGAATCGGGGGAGGTGGGCGGTGGTTTGGCGCGGGATAGGCGGGAGGTGGATGCGGGGTGAGGGCGCGCGTCTTGCGGGCGTGGTGGTGTGGCCGGAGAAGAGGGGAGGTGGGGCCGGGTATGGCGGGCCGGTGGTTGCGGGTGGCGGCGCGAGAGGAGGGAGAAGGGCGGGGTAGGGGACGATGCTGACAGGAGGGCCCGGCCTATCAGTGGGGCTGAGTGGGGGAAGGGTCGGGCGGTAGGGATGGCGGCACGTGGCGCCGGGTGGATCGGGCGGCCGAGGGCGTTAGGCGGGCGGACGGCCAGATGGGCTAGGCGCGCGGGTGCGGGGGAGATCCAGGCCGGCTACGTGGCGGGCGCGGGAGAGGGGAGGGCGGATCCGGGCGGCGACATGGACAGTCATCTGGCCGTCCATGTGGCGGCCGGAGGGAAGAGGGCTGGGTTTTTTTTTATTTCTGATTTAAGATTTTTCGGAAAAGCTAGAAAATTCAATAAGCCTCAGAAAAATATGAAATTAACTCCAAAAATTCCAGAAAAATTCACAGAAGTTCCTGGACACATTTTGGACTTATTAATAATACTTCCAACTAATGCTGGTACTATATTTTTATACTCAAAATACTTCCGCCGCGTCCGTCTCGTCCGCCCCGCCACGCCCCGCGTCCACTGCATGCGCGCCCCGCACCATGTGGACGCGGGTCCGCCGCGTCTCGTCCGCCCCGCCGCACCGCGCCCACCGCGTGCGCGCCCCGCCGCCTTTGCCCTAATCTCTCACGCCGCCATTGCCTAGGATTGCTGTTGCCACATGGGGGCTACTGTAGAGGCGCGGAAGCACTAGTAGAAACGAAGGAGAAAGTTGCGGTAAGGGAGAAGCTAGAGCTACTGCAGTAAAGATGCAGGAGACAGAGGAAATAAGAGCAGCGGCAGGGGCAAGGCAGGGGAGGGAGAAGGGAAGAAAAGGTGAGGAAGGGGTCATGATATTGGTGTTCTTTATCTGGATAATGACCTAGACTTTTCCCTCTCTGTTTAAAGTATAGATTAGAGTTAGTATTAGAAAGAAAATTAGCAAGTTTCATGTTAGAGGATCGATTAGCAGATTATTTTTTTTGCCATAATCTTCAATCTCGATTTTGGTCACTATATGGGTTTAATGTGAAAATGTCATCTACTAGATAGTTGTAGATAATTTTGTTAACATTCTATAGAGTGATTAATCATGTCATTAATAGATTAGATTAAAGTTTATGATTTTCATAAGCCTGCTGTCTAGAGAGTCAATGTCATGGCAGCGTCATCATAAACCGTAGATTAAAATTATTATATGGATTAGGATTTTTGCCTTACATGAAAAGTGTATAAAAATATCTGATATTTTAGTAGAGTATAGGAACAAATGGCATCGGGAAGGCTACTGTCTAGAATTTGGTCATTGCTAGACACTGTCATTGTAATATGCAGTTTGGGCTTAGTAGATGGCCGAACTAAATTCTGAGCAAAACTAAAGAAAGGTAGGTAATTTTCTATAGATTTCAGAAGTGGTATGATTTATTATGTTTGGACTAGTAAATTAATAGTTCTAAAATTGTTAACTCTGTTGTCTAGTAAGATATCAGAACTGTCTTTGGTATTAAAAACGAGTGGTTAAATGGACTAATCAGGTTTTGTAGACAACTAAGAATGTGTAGCAAACTATGTGTAGATTCCAGAATTTATATAGTTTACCATGTTAAGGCCTCTGAGTCAAGAGTTATGGTACTTCTATTACTGGGACAGTAGGGGAAGACTGCCCGATAAAGAGGGAATTGTTGGATCAGGAAATGCGTAGAAGCGACGTTGTTTATTTGTTGTTTATGAATTGTTGTGGTATGTTGTTGAGATTGGTATTTACTATAGGAGGAGTCACTTCAAGGTTGGAGTCATCTTCGCATCAATCCATCCCTCATGGTTAGAAAAGGCAAGTGCATGGTAGAATGGTAACACGGGTTGTTTGCTCTTGTTCTTTTATGCTAATAAAGTACTTAACGTGCTGATTTACATGTTTACACTTGCTTTTTATATTGCTCATATGGTGATGGTAAATGATTAATATTGATAAATGATTAATGTTAAAAGAATCATTGCATTTGCATAATGAGCATTCATGATGGAAAGAGGTGATCTGTGTGGGCCTCTAGAGCCTACTTTGCATGGACGACCAATGTTCCATGGTCATTGGTGCCATTTATAGAGCCTACTTTGCATGGACGACCAATGCCGCCTAAAAATATTAAATAAAAGAGTACGGCGGAGGCGCTCGGGTGCTTCGGCGCGGTAGCGGTGGAGTGCATGGGAGGGACGAAGGAGTGGCGGGGGATGAAGTGCGGGGAGAGGGGAGGCCAGAGGTGCCATTTATAGGGGCGGACGGGGGCGGGGCGCGAGGAATTGGTCGTCGGAGTGAGAGAGTGTGCGCGGCGGTTGCGGCCGAATCGGGGGAGGTGGGCGGTGGTTTGGCGCGGGATAGGCGGGAGGTGGATGCGGGGTGAGGGCGCGCGTCTTGCGGGCGTGGTGGTGTGGCCGGAGAAGAGGGGAGGTGGGGCCGGGTATGGCGGGCCGGTGGTTGCGGGTGGCGGCGCGAGAGGAGGGAGAAGGGCGGGGTAGGGGACGATGCTGACAGGAGGGCCCGGCCTATCAGTGGGGCTGAGTGGGGGAAGGGTCGGGCGGTAGGGATGGCGGCACGTGGCGCCGGGTGGATCGGGCGGCCGAGGGCGTTAGGCGGGCGGACGGCCAGATGGGCTAGGCGCGCGGGTGCGGGGGAGATCCAGGCCGGCTACGTGGCGGGCGCGGGAGAGGGGAGGGCGGATCCGGGCGGCGACATGGACAGTCATCTGGCCGTCCATGTGGCGGCCGGAGGGAAGAGGGCTGGGTTTTTTTTATTTTTGATTTAAGATTTTTCGGAAAAGCTAGAAAATTCAATAAGCCTCAGAAAAATATGAAATTAACTCCAAAAATTCCAGAAAAATTCACAGAAGTTCCTGGACACATTTTGGACTTATTAATAATACTTCCAACTAATGCTGGTATTATATTTTTATACTCAAAATACTTTTAAATTTCAAAAATATATTTTAAACTCCAGAAAACTCAGAAAAACCAAATAAGAGCCAAATACCCCAATAATTAATTTGAAATAAGATTTTATAGATAATCAAAATATCATTTTATTTAATAATAGTTTTAGGTTTTACTCAAAACACTTTTCAAATCCAGCTTTTTCAAAAACAGAAATTCAGGTCAAATCCAAATTAACATTTAGGCAGCAAAAATACTTATTTTACTTTATATTTTATTTTAATTAATTTTTATTTAAAAAAACCTAGGCTGTTACAATACCACCTTTGTCGGAACCCGGAGTAACGACTCCCGGATCCTCTGTGTAAATCGCACTAGTCCAGAATTAGCTAGTGCATACAGTAACAACAAAGATAAATACCAAGCACAAATGATTTAATATATTAAATAAAAAGTACGACCTTATGGTCAAGTCTTACATCAACGCCCATTGGCAAACATAAATAAAACAAATAACTACGGAAGCAAACTGATAAAAAGCGAAGCCCAAGCCTGCCCCAGCAAACGAAAGTAAGACGCGGCCTACTCGTCCAGATCTTCACGGTTGTCGACGACATCTTCCTCTATATGCAGATTGCAAGGTGAGTACAAACTTGTACTCCGCAAGTCACACGAAAAATGCATCATAATGATAAGGGCCACAAAGGAAGGCTTATAGGGTTAGTTTACATAAAACAGCATTTAAGAAATACAATAAGTAGATTGAAATTGTTGTACTTAATACAGTAAGTAAAAACAATAATTGTAGTTGAAAATAATACCGTCAGTGCAGGCTCCAACCAAACACCGACCTATTCTCGGGCATCCCACCCGGACCATCTTTTTTCAAAAGATCACGTATGGATTCCATCCATCCACACACTTCCAGACACTCGCGGATTCCATCCATCCACAAGTTACCATTCTCTCATGGGTTCCATCTACCCACAAGGTTTTCATCCTCTCATGGATTCCATCCATCCATAAGGTTTTCAAAAAAAATATTTTTGAAAAACAAAGTCTAATTCATGAAAAACTTTTACTCAGCATGCCCATGACCGTGGGCACGGCTATCCAGGACAGATTATACACTCTGTAGAGGTTGTACAGCTTTACCCACAAGACACGATTATCCTTTTGTGCCATGCGAGTTACACACTTCCTTAGGTGTGCGGCAAGGAGTCGTGACAAGGCATTTACAATGAAAAGCCTTCAACCTGGTCAAGCCAACTCTAAGGTTTCACCCCAGTAAGGAATCCACTAGACCGGGACTCCCTCTTGAGCCTAGACGAGACTTCTCATGGCTTAACCATGCTCGCCCAAGTGAGACTTCACATGGCACCAACCACGCTCACTTTCAACCTACGACTTGACTCAGGTTAGGACTTCACAAATTATTCAGCTAGGGCTGTCCCATACCAGCCATGTGGTAGTACGATAGGCTTTGCAACAGTAGCTCAAAGATCGGTCCTTAATTGACTTAGGCCCAACCACATACCCCTGTGCACGACAGTCAACCGATGCGGCTCCAACCAACAGGGCATGCCTGCACCCACCAATCTAACCAATAGCCTAAATCTAAATCAGATTTCTATTTTATTTTCAAAATATTTTATAAACCCCCTTGACTCACCAAAGTCAAGAGTAGCTCGAAAAACTTATCATTTTATGTAAAAAGGGTCATCATTTTATGTGAAAAGGTATGCCCAAAACAAATATTATAACTAAGCAGGTCTAAGTATTTAATTTAAATTCTCTAGCCAACACTAATGTATCAACTATAGTTTGATTATAGGGTGACAACGTATAGAGGAATTCAATATCAAAGGAGGAATTAACAAGTAGGCAATAACTAAATTTAAAATTGAATTAAAATATGTTGAATAAAAATATGCATACAGAATAATTCAAAACAACATAGTTTTATTTTAAAAACTGGGATCAACATGATCAAGGAGTGTGACTTGCCTAGCCCTTCAAATTGGTGTGAATCTTCATCAAAGAAATTTCCCGAATCGTCAAAGTCTACACGTGAAAATAACCCACTAAATTCAAATTAAATTCAAATCGACTTCAAATATTTGAATTGAGGCAGAAATGGATAGAGGGGAATTTTTGATGAATTTAGAAATTTGAATGGGCTCAATCGGAATTAGGATGAAGAAGAACGGGCTCCGGGAAGTTTAAATTCAGAGAAAATGAAAAATCTGGATTTTTGGAATTATTTTTCTAAAGGAAAAGGATTTATGACATAAGCATTGCGTCAGCAAGAAATTTCTTTTTCTAGCCGAATTATTTTCCTATTGGAAAATAGGGGAGAGGCTGACAGTGGGCTCGGGTCCATGTGGACTAGGTCCGTGGACCGGGGGAGGTGCTGAGGTGGCATGGGGAGGTGGATGGCGCTGACTGGGCCGAGGGAGGCTGAGGTGGCGGCCACTGGGCAGCCACGTGGCGGCCACGTAGGTGGGGTGTGCTGACATGGCCGCCTGGCCGGAGTGCGCACAGGGACCGGAAGCTCACCGGTGCTCCAGCGGGCGGTGGCCGGCGGCGAGGGGCGAAGGGGAAAGAGGAGGAGGAGGGGAGCTCGGGGGAGGCGCGAGGTATACCGGATGCGGTCGGAGGTGCGCCGACGGCGAGGAGAGGCAGCGGAGGCGCTCAGGTGCTTCAGCGCGGCGGCGGTGGAGCGCACGGGAGGGAGGAAGGAGTGGCGGGGGATGAAGTGCGGGGAGAGGGGAGCCAGAGGTGCCTTTAATAGGGGCGAACGGGGGCGGGGGTGCGAGGAATTGGTCGCCGGAGTGAGGGAGTGGGCACGGCGGTTGCGGCCGAATCGGGGGAGGTGGACGGCGGTTTGGCGCAGGATAGGCGGGAGGTGGATGCGGGGTGAGGGCACGCGTCTTGCGGGCGTGGTGCCATGGTCGGAGAAGAGGGGAGGTGGGGCCGGGTATGGCGGGCCGGTGGTTGTGGGCGACGGCGCGAGAGGAGGGAGAAGGGCGGGGTAGGGGATGATGCTGACATGCGGGCCCGGCCTGTCAGCGGGACTGAGAGGGGAAAGGGTCGGGCGGTAGGGATGGCGGCACGTGGTGCCGGGTGGATCGGGCGGCCGAGGGCGTTAGGCGGGCGGACGGCCAGATGGACCAGGTGCGCAGGTGCGGGCGAGATCCAGGCCGGCCACGTGGCGGGCGCGGGAGAGGGGAGGGCGGATCCAGGCGGCGACGTCGACAGTCATCTGGCTATCCATGTGGTGGCCGGAGGGAAGAGGACTGGGTTTTTTTTATTTCTGATTTAAGATTTTTCAGAAAAGCTAGAAAATTCAATAAGCCTCAGAAAAATATGAAATTAACTCCAAAAATTCCAGAAAAATTCACAGAAGTTCCTGGACACATTTTGGACTTATTAATAATACTTCCAACTAATGTTGGTATTATATTTTTATACTCAAAATACTTTTTAATTTCAAAAATATATTTTAAACTCCAGAAAACTCAAAAAAACCAAATAAGAGCCAAATACCCAAATAATTAATTTGAAATAAGATTTTATAGAGAATCAAAATATCATTTTATTTAATAATCTTTTTAGGTTTTACTCAAAACACTTTTCAAATCCAGCTTTTCAAAAACAGAAATTCAGGGCAAATCCAAATTAAAATTTAGGTAATAAAAATACTTATTTTAATTTTATTTTAATTTTAATTAATTTTTTATTTTTATTTAAAAAACCTAGGCTGTTACAATAAGGTAGGCGGTTATAACACCGAAAGGTTAGCATATGGTGCAGGAGCCATGTAACGGTGGATAGAATCTGTACTACTACTAATATTTCACTATTTTGCCCAAATAACATATCTTAGTTCAAACTAATAGGTCTCAGGGAATTTCTATGTAACACAATCTTTAAAGGCAATTTTTGGCAAACAAAATAACTCGAGCATTTCCTTGATAAGCCCTGCATGCTATTTACTTACATAATGTGTATTGGCTTGCGGAGCACGATGGATTTGTGCTCACCCTCACATTACCAAAACCAGAAACAAGAAACCAGGACCACTATGCTTATGATGACGTGCCTGCCACAAACGGATGAGCCGACGAAGGGAATTAGGATGACTTTTTCGAGTGCGAGTCCTAGACGAGTAGACTTGATGGAGATTGTGTGCACCCATATTATCTAGACCTAGATAATACCTTTCACACACATTTACCCCTCAGTCGCTTGTGTGTGGATGTTGGGTCCTGCTTTTGCTTATGCCTTCTGCTGCTATCTTTTGTATTGTATATATATATTTGGCCTGATTGGCCCTTCTGTAAACTGTCACCCGACGTGGTGTATTTCAACTCTGATGTGTAATATTATTGTTCGATATATTCCATGTGATGTAGGAGTTGATGCAGCGATGTATCTATGTGCACTAGCTACTGATCTTGGGAATAGTGAGTAAATCACAAAGGATTCTAGATTAAAAAATTCGAGTCCGACAGAGCTAGTATCAGAGCATACAACTGTAGGGTAAAGCCTTAGGAGAGTTACTAGCTTCAGCCTTCGGACTTAATTTCACAAACTAGTAAAAAGGAATTTCTAAAAATATAGAGTGTTACTTCCCTTCTACCCCTTTTAGATCTGACTTATCCACCTTTCTTTGATGTATTAAAATAAATAATAACATTAGTGCCTTAACCTACAGATGTCCAGAACTACAGTTGATGGTACATGGGACTAATTCACCCTTGGGCATTATGAGGAGGACTTCACAAGTATCCTGCGCAAGCTGCTGCACCATCTGGGATACAAGGATCAGCCTATATATCAGGGATGCAAGGCCGTAGAAGGAGCTAGGGAGTCTTGGATCATGGAGGTCTTCATTTATGCTCTAGATGAAAGTGAGCCACCCCATGTCTTCAGGAGCCTGCATAGGAGAAACACCGCAACCACTGCTCTACAGGATGCTACTTACCTAGCCGTTGCTCGGCTATGCAACATCCATAGACTCGCACTAATAAAGTCTCCATTCTTCTACTACCCGTCCCGCCATGTAGGGGCCAACCACAACGAGACCTTTATTATGGTGGTAGAAGACAACCCAATGCTCACCCGTCAGGTGCATCTCACCAGGGCCATGGGGCCACCTACACTACAGCACTTGAAGAGCGATCCTTGTTGCAGCTCCCGCTACACCTACTATTGTCACCACGGATCCTATTCTGCCCCAGTCGCAGGCCAATGGGCCTCGCATGGGACTCACTACTTGCAAGAGTGTGCAACCCCTGGTCCACGGGAAACTATCACCCTCAGAGGGACCTGCCATGGCCGTAGCCGCTCCCGCTCCTGTTCAGACTCATTAGACTTTAGTGGCAGTCACTCCCGCTCGCAGTCTCCAGATTACAGCCCCTCCTACCTAGGAGCCAACTTCATGGAGGAATAGATGGTCTAGTATAGTGCTTGCTAGGTGTTGTATGGTGATAGTGTGCACTAATTCCCTGTAATAATAAGAAGTTGTGTTAGGAACTAGTACGGTAGCCGTGCATGTTATGAACCTTAAGTGCTGTGTGTAACTATGATGCTCAGTCTAGCCTAAGTGCTATATATGCTAAGCCATGTGAACCCTTATCTATTAATGATATGTGGCCAGACTTAGGCCTTGTATTGAAATTTGTTTTATCATATATTTTACTTGGTTGGTTTTACATAGCTGTTTGGGCTGATAACCCACTTACCTAGCCTATGGCTAAGTGCAAAATGGTATCTACAGATGGCTACCCAAAGAGTTACCTGAGCCCAAGCTAGCACCAATCCAGACGTACAGGCCAATGTTGATGCCAACCAAGGAATGCTGCCTCTAGGCCGTGGAAGAGGCCGGGGCCAAGAGTCGATCTTTTGTCCCCACCGGTCAACCCCACCATGGCATAAGTCATGGCACAAGAAACACAGATTTTGCATGCCATCTACGTCGGCTAGCAAGTGAGTGCCAGCAACCATAGTTTAAAGCTGGCTGACTTCTTAAGTAGTTGACCTCTGACTTTCTCCTCAGCAAATGAACCCCTCGAGACCAAAGACTAGCTTCAAGATGCCAAAAGGAAACTGTGACTTGCTAGATGTGCAGAGGAAGATCGGGTAGTCTTCACCACCCACCAGCTCAAGGGAGCGGCAGTAGCCTGCTGGGAGAACTGCTTGTCCGCTAGGGGCAACGAAGACACTATTACTGAAGATGAAGCTGAAGAGGAAGCTAAAAGACAAGGAGTAGCAGTAGGAGGAAATACAAAAGGGGAGGGAGGAGCCACTCAAACCAACCCAGCCAACCAAGCCCCTCGAGCCCAGCATGCCCATCAAGCCATCCCATGGATGGAGTTCAACACAACCTTCGAAGCCAACTTCATTCCTGCAGGGGTGATGAGGATGAAGAAGAATGAGTTCTGCACCCTGAAACAAGGAAACATGTCAGTCAGCGAGTACCTCACCAAGTTCAACCAACTCGCTCACTATGCCCCAAAGGACGTAGCGGACGAGGAGGAGAAGATCGATAGATTCTTTGAGGCTATGAATGAGGACCTATGTGTACAGCTGATCATTCAAAACTTCTCTAGTTTCCACCACCTGGTGAACCAAACAATGGTTTTGGAGAATGAAAGGAAGAACTTGGAAGCTAGTCGCAAGCGTAAGCAAGCGATACAACGCCCCCAAGGGAGATTCATCCAGAAGCTTTTGAACAACCCTTCCTTCCCAAGGCTACACACTTCCACCCCTGTGCCACGCCTTAGCGGTATCACTTTTCAAGCTCCACGCATTGGAGGCCAATCCACCAGGACAAGCCCCACTACCTCTTTCAACTGTTACAGCTGCGGGGAAAAAGGGCATTTCACCTATCACTGCCTGCAATGCTAGATGACACCAGTGAAGTTTAATTTTGGGACCACTCAAGTTTGTGGACAAGCTTCAGCCTCCAGCAAGGGATATCATGCCCCATAGTCTAACAAAGCAACTCCGACTCCCAACCGTGGCTAAGTAAACCACATCACTGTTGAGGAGGCCCAGGAAGCTGTAGGAGTTCTGATGGGTATTTTTTATGTCAAGACAATACTAGCACATATTCTCTTTGATTCTAGGGCTTCACACTAATTTATAGCAAGAAAATATGTGAATAAGTTTGGGCTGCCCACTTACCCATTAAAGAAACAAGTGGTACTTAGTTCACCTGCCGGGATTATCACCTCCACCTGTAGAAATAACTATGGAAGAATTTGGTCTCCTAGCAGACTTAATAGTATTGAACTCCTAGACTTGGACATTATACTAGGGATGGACTGGCTAGCAAGACATCAGGGGGTAATAAACTGTGCTACTAGGAGAGTAAGCCTAACCAAATTTCCTGGATTAACCATAAAAGGAAAGGTGGATCGACCCTATTGTTGGGGTCATGTAGTCTACCATTTTGAGGACACACCTCTGGAAGGGATGTCGGTAGTGCAGGATTACCCTGAAGTGTTTCCACGTGTCCCAACTCAAGAAGTGTCTTCAGGTGCCAGAAGAGCAAGCTCCGTTGGAGATAATCAAGCTTGAGAGCGACTTGACCTATAAGGAGCATCCCATCAAGATCCTTGACGCTGTAGAAAGACAAGGAACTAGACCATCTACTTATGCAGGGCACAATGGAACCATCATGCCAAGAAGGAAGCCACCTGGGAACGCGAGGACCAACTGAGGATGGATTACCCTTACTTGTTTTCAGGGTAGGCTAAATCTTGGGGTCGAGATTCTTTTTAAGGGGGGTAGACTTATAACATCCTAAAAATTTGGGTCCTGAAAATGTGTAACTTTGAAATATTTTGGAATGCATCTTCTGGACATTTGAATTTTTAATAGATTTTCCTTGGATCTTGGTTGAGGTTCCAATAAATAAGCAATCATGAAAATAGAATTCCAAAAGAAAGGTGAAATTAATAGAAAATAAATCTAAAATCAAATGCGAATCTGAAATGTTGATCCAAAAATTAGGATATGAGAACTCACTTAGAATCAATTAGCAAAGATTCGGTCCTGAACTGAACCACGAGAAACAAGGATTAGTCTTGTAAAGTAGACCTGCAAATTACCATAATCCCTTTTACTTATACAATGGCAATAGGATGAAAAGGTGTAGACAAGTAGTGAACCCTAGGCTTGAAGTTAGTTAGGTTTAATGAATACAAAGATGGAAAATTAGATTGAATAAAGATGGTTAAAGGGGGATTGATAAAAAGCTGGAAATGTGCACTAGGCCTAACCCCAAAAATTATCTTGGCCTTGCTGAGCCAGTCTTGGGCCTCGCTGATGTTCTGCCACGGTAGGGTTTTTCCTCACCGGCCTGGCCACGACAGCCTGCTCTCCCCTGCTGCGCTTCTCTCGGACCACTGGTTACCGGCGTGCTCCTACGCCCATGCTGCTGAGTCAGCCGCCTGCTTCGCCTTAGCTCTACTCCCATGTTACCATAGGAGCGCCGTCGCATCTGGCCGTTCCCTTTTGACCTGCCACTGGGCCAAAGGACAACAAGGTGCCGCTCAGACCACCGCGCCATGCCTGCTTGGGTCAGCCACAAGGTGCGCCCACGACATCGTGACCTGACGCCACGTCTACCCTAGTCAGCAACTGCACGCATCGCCCTAACCTCCGTACCCACCCCGGTAGCTCCTCCTCATCCACTCCCTTGCCATTCAGTCGCCATCCCCCTTGGCGTGTGTGCCCCACCAACCATGCGACAGACACCACCATACCCTACCGAATGTCACCACCATGACACTGAGCCTAAATTAGCCGGTCCCTGTAGCGAAACAGACGCCACACCGTCTGCCACGACCGGCCAACCACCCCCCCACGTCGCCATCCCTCTCCACCGAATATAAAGCCCCGCTCGTGCCCCCGGTAGCACCGCACCACCACACTCCCCCTCCCACCGCAAAGAAATGCCCTTTAACAGCCTGTAGGAGCACTGTTGGCTCCGTCTTCTCCAACGTCGGCCAATGGAAGGACCATCAATTGGAGCTGCCACGAGTCGATTTCACCAAGCCGGAGCCTCCTTGGAGTACTGCGACACCATCCCCACGCTCAGCCGAGGCCTTCACTACCTAAACTTTGCTGGCACCATGCGCCACCTCTGCCCGACACCGTCTCATGCCGTCAGACCACCACTGCCACTCCCAAGCTATGCTAACCCCTGAGGTAGCCTCCTGTCCATGCCTAGATGCTCCCTTAGCATTCAATTGGACTTCAGTGTTGTACACCGCCGTGTCCACCCCTCCCCTGTTCCGCCGCCGCCCATGGAAGCCGTCGGCCATCGCCCTGGCCAAATTGGCTGGCGAGGCTTCGTCTAGGGGTAGGCGCGACCGTGAGCAATCCATTTTGTGAATATTAATGCCCGGCTACCGCCTCTGCCGCTGACGACAAGCCTCTCTATTGTCGGTGAAGGGAGTGGGTGCACTGTTCAAGTTAATCCGGTAAGTACTTAGAGCTAATGAAGTTAATTAACCCTAAACATCCACTGACCAATGGGCCATACATATTAAGCCAAACAGTAACCAGTCCCACATGTCGTAGAACCTAAAAAGAAAATAAAAGGCAAATATAAAGCCACCGTTGGCCCCACCTATCAGAGGGTCTCTCTCTATCTGTTTTCTACATTTTTCGAATTAATTTAAATTGAGAACTTTAAATAGGCATAACTTATTCATCTTAGCTCCAAATTGAGTGAAACAATTTTCTAAATTCATCTAAATTCAATATCTATCCAACAGAACTGAAACCATAAATTTTGGAACTCATTTGAATTTTTGTAAGTGTTTATTTGATTTACTGATTTTTATTCAAATTTTCGCGCAACATAAAATAGCGTATGATGCACAAGAGAAAGAGGCAGAAGCTGAAGCAAGTCACAACCAGGAAGACTAAACCAACTATGACCAAGATGAGTCAATACTTTTATCATGTTGAACCTATATTTTATGCAATCTAATTCTATTTAGATTATCAAATTGCATGTCATTATTTTATATGCAAATCTATGATTGTTTTAAGATTTTAGTTACATGCCTATTATTTATCTTGCGAGTATTACATTGCCTTGAGACAATTGAGCATTTGAGCCTTGTCACCCTAGGAAAACTATAATAGTAACTTTTAAAAATAAGTCTACATTTATACACTCTACTTAGTACTGCTTAAATACTCGAGGGCATTAACTTGCCCTAGCATCATTTTAATATGAAAACTTGGTTTGAGCAGTCATTGATGGAAGATGGCTGGTATGTTGTAACATAGATATTTTATGCTCTCAAAAACCTCAAATTGCTTAACTATCTGGGTGGATGGTTCAGGGGTGTGGTGCAGTGGATGCACGAGAGTGTGGAGTGTAGTAGAACCACATAGATAACCTTAAGTACTGAATCTTGTGATGACCTCCCAGTGTATAATAGTACAACCACAAGCTGGCAAATTGTAGATAGGGCTAACTAATTTGCATTGACCTAGTGTGGGTTGCGCCGATGTGACCATGGGCGGGCAGAGGATGGCCACATCCTCCGACATGGCAGTGCAAGAGGGGCTTCTGGAAGGGTGGTCATACCCCTAAGGGAATGAAACCTCAACGGACATGGCCATGCTGGGAAGATGCATTGTAACAACTTTGTTATGATTACTCAATCGCACACCTAAGGAAGCATGTAATGACCCACATTGTGAGATAATCATATCTTATGGGTAAAGTGTACAACCTCTACAGAGTAAAAACTATTCAAATAGCTGTGCCCACGGTCAAGGGAGGACATGGGAACTTAACCAGATATAGTTATATTTATTTCAAAAAAAACTTTGTGGGTGGAATTGGAAAATGGCGGGCTGTAGGAAGCCCTGACTGTGTTGCCTGGGTGTTTCCCCAGTGATAATGTAGGTGGCTATAACACCGAAAGGTTGTCATATGGTGCAGGAGCCATGTAACGGTAGATGGAATCTGTACTACTACTAATATTGCACTCTTTTGCCCAAATAACATATTTTAGTTCAAACTATTAGGTCTCAGGGAATTTCTATGTAACACAATCTTCAAAGGCAATTTTTGGCAAACAAAATAACTCGAGCATTTCCTTGATAAGCCTTGCATATTATTTACTTGCATATTGTGTATTGGCTTGCAGAGCATGGTGGATTTATGCTCACACTCACATTACCAAAACCAGAAACAAGAAACCAGGACACGCCTATGATGACACGCCTGCCACAGACGGAGGAGCCGACGAAGGGAATTAGGATGACTTTTTCGAGCGCGAGTCCTAGACGAGTAGACTTGATGGAGATTGTGTGCACCCATATTATCTAGACCTAGATAACACCTGTCACATACATTTACCCCTCAGTTGCTTGCCTATGGATGTTGGGTCCTGTTTTTGCTTATGCCTTCCGCTGCCATCTTTTGTACTGTATATATATATATTTGGCCTGATTGGCCCTTCTATAAACTGTCACCTGACATGGTGTATTTTAACTCTGATGTGTAATATTACGGTTCGATATATTCCATGCGATGTATGAGTTGATGTAGCGATGTGTCTATGAGTACTAGCTACTGATGTAGGGAATAGCGCAGTAAATCACAAAAGATTCTGGATTGAAAAATCCGGGTCCAACAAGATGCTACGATCACTTCTATGACTACAGGTGCTACGACCACTCCTACGACTACAGGTGCTACGACCACTCCTACGACTACAGGTGCTACGACCACTCCTATGACTACAGCTACTATGACTGCACCAACAATGACTATTGCTATGACTACCTCAACGACCACAACTACAGCCACTTTGCAAGCCCCTTTCCACATTCAACAGCATCATCCCCAAAACAAATAATTGGTGAGTTACATGAGAGTGTTCTTCGCAGCAAGTATAACTCCAATGCTTCATACGCTCATTCGCCTTTCGTCTCCTCTTTTGAACCTCATGATGTAAGTCACGCTTTATCTGATGAGTCTTGGGTTAATGCCACGCATGAGGAATTAGAAAAATTTGAGCGTAACAAAGTCTAGACTTTAGTTTCACTAAATGGGTTTTTAAAAACAAACAAAGTGAGGATGGTGTTGTTGTTCAAAATATGGCTAGAATTGTGGCTCAGGGATTCACCTAGGTAGTAGGTCTAGACTTTGGTGAAACATTTGCTCCATTTGCTCGATTAGAAGCCATTAGAATTTTATTAGAATTTGCTGCATCAAAGGGATTTAGGCTTTATTAAATGGATGTAAAAAGTGATTTTCTTAATGGCTACATTGAGGAGGAAGCTTGAGACAACCACCTGGGTTCGAGAATCCTAAGTTTTCTGATCATGTCTACAAATTGTCCAAAGCATTATATGGCCTAAACCAAGCACCTAGAGCATGGTATGATAGGCTTAAATTATACTTGTTAAAACATGATTTTCAAATGGGCAAGGTAGATAAAACTTTGTTTACTTTCAAGCATGGCAATGATTTCTTACTCGTTCAGATTTATATGGATGATATCATCTTTGGAAGTTCCTCTTATACTCTTGTTTCCAAGTTTTCAGATACTATGAGCAAAAAATTTGAGATGAGCATGATGGGTGTTGGGTACTTTTGTTCATCAAACCAAGTACACCAAGGATCTACTTCGTCGCTTTAAGATGGGATCAGTCAAACCAATTTCCACTCCCATGGGGTCTACTGCTGTGTTGGATCCGGATGAAGATGGTGAGCCTGTTGATCAAAAGGAATATAGAAACATAATTGGCTCTCTCTTGTACCTCACCGCTACAAGGCTAGACATACATTTCATTGTGTGTTTATGTGCTCACTTTCAAGCTTCCCCACGGGCTTCACATCGTCAAGCTACAAAGCGTATTTTCAGGTATCTTCAATCAACTTCGAAATTTGGCTTATGGTATTCTTCATCCTCGTGTCTTACTTTTAGAGCTTATTCCAATGCGGACTTTGGGGATTGTCAAATTGATAGGAAGAGTACTTCGGGTACATGTCACTTTTTAGGCACATCGCTTATTTCATGGGCTTCGAGGAAACAAATGTCAGTTACACTTTCCACTAATGAGGCTGAATATGTAGTTGCTACTTCCTGTTGTTCTCAATTGCTTTGGATGACAGCTACTCTTAAGGACTTTGGCTTAGAATTGGATAGTGTTCCACTTTTCTGTGATAACACAAGTTCAATTAGTATTGCTAAAATTCTTGTGCAACATTCAAAAACCAAACACATTGACATTCGCTACCATTTTCTTAGAGACCATGTGAAAAAGGAAGATGTTGTCTTGCATTTTATTGATTCTAAATCTCAAGTTGCTGATATTTTCACCAAACCGCTTGATTCTTCTCGCTTTGCTCATTTGCGAAGTGAATTAGGTGTAATGCATCCTATGGGATTATTTTGAGGGGGAGCTTAGCATTTAAACTTTTGGAAGCTTTGTTTACTTGTCAAATAATTCATCGTGTCCAAACAATTGAAATCAAATGAATTATAGAGCATTCTCTATCATATTTACTCATATGTTGTGTAGCTATGGTCATGACTGATGCTAATTAACTTGCTCCAATTGAACTAAAACATGACATGGCAAAACACCTTGACTAGATTGATATAGATAGTACTTTGTGATGTTCATCTAAAAGCATTAGCATGATTTTGAGTCTTATTTTAAATCTTGGCTACGAGGCTTGTATATTTTATGTTGCAATCTTTTTATCATCACTCAAATGTCATGTTATACAAAGAAAAGTACACAAATGAAAAGATGTATGCTTTAAGCATACCATGGTCAAACAAACGAAAAAAGAAGCATAACAATTGTGCAAGTGAAAAGAAGTATGCTTCAAGCATACCACCATTAAATTAAAAAATGCTTCAAAGCATGTTATGAAGAAAAGAAGTATGCTATAAGCATGCCATATGTCTAAGACTTGAGTGAAGAGCATTAGGTTGCTACATGAGACGGCTAACTCACCCAGATTTAAAATCTGCTTCATTATTAGGCTTGGACTTTTTGGTGTGATATCTCATTATAGTTTTATAATTAATTTGGCCATTGTTGCCATGCCTGTCATTAATATAAACTGCTTAATTGTGATAAAATATATATTTTGGCATTGTTGTATGATATATGACTTTATATGATCTAGGAAGCTCTACTCAGATAGCTAGATGGCTTGGTCAAACTATTAAATCAAGGCAAACTAACTTGGATAATCTACAAAGCTTCTGGGTGTTTACTCTCTAAGTTCCTTTTTAGATTTATTCCTATTTTGAAGCCCTTGATGATTTCATTGCCAAAGAGGGAGAAACTAGATTTTGCTCTGGTCTCTTTACTTTGGTCGGTTTCGTTTGCACAATTCTCTCGCAAATTCTTTTGAGTGTTTTTCGAGGAGTTGTCAATGTATTCATCAAGGGGGAGATTGTTGACCATGTGGATGGTCGTGACTAGAGAAATGATGAATAATTGACATTTGGTTTGCTTTGGAATTTGTGTTTGCGAAAATTTCGGTCGATCACAGTTATAGGATTTCACTCCGAGTAGCTTCAATCACTTCCAAGTGGTCTTGGTTTGCTCTGAATAGTTCTGAGTGACTTCGAGTGGTTTTACTCGATTTCGAGTGGTTTTGATGCTTTCGAGTGGTTTTGCTTGGTTCCAAATGGTTTTGTTGCTTTCGAGTGGTTTTGGACGGTTCCTGGTGGTTTTGATGCTTTCGAGTGGTTTTGCATGATTCCGTGTGGTTTTTTTTGCTTTTGAGTGGTTTTGCTCAAGTCTGAGTGGTTTCTGTCGCTTTTGAGTGGTTTCGCTTGGGTCCGAGTGGTTTCAGCCGACTCTGAGTGGATTTGGTCTTCTCTAAGCATTTTGATCAGCTCTGAGTACTTTGGACCAGTCTGAGTAGCTTGGATTAGCCTCCAAGCTGTGTCCAACGAGTCTGATTGGATCTAAGTGGCATCGGACCGCTTTCGAGTAAACAGTGGAGTATCGGACGGCTTTCGAGTGCCTTAGGAGCATCGAACGACACCAGAATATCGCACGACTGAATGACCACTGTACTTCAACCGAAGCACATTTTTGACCACGACATGGTTCGACCATAGTGCTACAACTACGGTTAAACGTCTTACAACTTCGACCACAACAATTCGACCTCGATAAGTCAATCACAACAAAATGACCTTACTTGGTTGATAATCATCAGCTATAGGGAACCGGTCGTAAGCTACAAGAAACCGGTCGTGAGCTACAATGAACCGGTCGTAAGTCACAGGGAACCAGTGGAAGGTTGTAAGATCATCTGCTATAGGTACTTGTTCATGGTCGTAGTTACAGTACCATTTTCGTGGTCGTAAATTTTATTGATCGGTAGTCGTAACTTTTACTGATTGGTAGTCATAACTTTTACTGATCGGTAGTCGTAACTTGTACTGATCGGTAGTTATAAATCTTTTTGGTCGGTGGTCTTGGATTTTGTGAGCGGTACTCGTAGTCTTTGGGATTGATGGTCGTAGACTTCGTGATCGATAGTTCTAGACTTTACAGTCGATAGTCGTAGATTTTGTAAGCGATAGTCATAGTCTTTGCAGTTGATGGTTGTAGACTTTGTAGACTACTATCATACTCATAGACTTCACAGACTACTGTCATACTCGTAGACTTCATGGTCTGCAGTCGTTGTCTTTGGTTTTCCGGTCGATTGTTGTAGACCACGCAATCGGTAGTCGAAGGCATTGCGATCGGTTGTCGTAGGCTTCACGGTTGGTACTCGGAGACTTCATTGTCGGTACGAGTACTTTACTTCTTGTGATGTTCGAGTACTTTGAGTAGTCGTGTTAGGCTAGTAGGTTGTCTGGCGGGTGCATGGTGATCAAGTGGTCGTGGTACTCAGTGGTCGGAAGGGCTCGTTACTTGATGGTCGGTAATCGATAGTCGTGGGTGTTGTGATCGGCTATCTAAGACTTGTGGTATGTGCTCGGTACTCAGTAGTCGGAAGGACTTTATACTCGATGGTTTTATTCTTGGTAGCGATGGGTGTTTTTCCTGAGTGTTTTAAGCGAAGCGATGGAGTTTCCCAAGTACTAGTGGTTTTCGAGTACTCATTGTGATAGCGGTCATAATGTGTTGTCTGAGACTGAATTTTGGAAAGCGATAGTGTTAGCGGTCGTAATCGATAGTCTGAGAGTGTTTTCTGGATAGCGATGAGGTGATTGGTCATGGTTGAACTGGTTGATGATTGTGGATGGTTAAAGGTGTGTTTTGAGTGTGTGTGTGTGTGTGTGTATGCTAATGATGGTCAAGTTGGGAAGAACTTGTGCTGAAAAATCTTTGGTTTTTGTATGTGTAGGTGAGCATGGAGACGATCACGGTCGGTGACGAGGAGAACCAGGACTAGAATAGGGAGATCTAAGGTCCAAACGATTGAGGATATCACGCGAGGTGGTCGAGCTAATGCTGGAGCACGTGGAGATCAATGGTGGTGGCTCGAGATGGAGCTATGGGAGATGCGGTCCTGGAGGCTTCGTCGCGTGTTGAGTTAGGAGTTATGGGTGGAGTCCATAACTTGAAAGAGATAAGAGTTTGTAACCGTGTTAGAAAGGGTTTCGGGTGCCTTGATTTGAGGAAGAGATAAGATTTTGTGTTTGTGTTTGAGTCGAACACGGTTTAGGACACTAGCATATAAAAGCCAAGGTTGGCAGCGATTTTGGTAGAACATTTTGGGGAGACGTTTGTGTGCTAGGGTTTTTAGGGGTGCTTGCAAGGGCACTTTGTAATTCCACGAAAAATCAACAATAAAAAAGATCTTGAATCAATCTGGTTCATGATTTTTAGTGATTGTTGTTTGGGTGAGGCATACAACTACGGGCAACGCGATGCAACGAGTGATCATTCGTGCAATTGTACTCGGCATCAACCACTTAGAGATTAAAAGAAGCGGAGGCAATCATTCACCCCCCCCCCCCCTCTGATCGCGTCATACGATCCTACATATTCTATTTAAGAGAGAGGTTTTGTAACATCCTAGTTTTCAGTGCCTTTTTTAAATCTCTAGTAAAAATAACTATTTAGATTTTTCTTGCATTAATGCATAATATGGAATTATAAAAATTAAAAAGATTTAATCTGAATAAAATGAACTTCACCTAATTCAAAACATGCTTTATTTGAGTTCCTTGAGTTTCAAGTATTTTTTTGTATTTTTTGGCTTTTTTAGAGTTTATTTGCTATTTCTTTTAGCTCAATTGAATTTAGTTCAATTTCTGAAAACTAAAAATTCAACAAAAATCCGGAATTGGCTTTTGGACCGAATTCCTTTCAGCCCAACCCATTTCTGCCTTTGTGGCCCAACCCGCCGAGCCAGCTATCCACTCTGTGTGCCTGCTGTTGACCATCCGTCCTGCTGCCCTTCATCTCCATGCTGGACTTCATCTCTGAGTTCGTCTCGCCATACCTCACGTCCCCACCCTAGACGTACTCTGGCACCGTGACCGTCACGGACGTCATCTCATTTGGGTATAAAAGGCCGTGCAAGCCCCTATTTTTCGCACCCCACCGCCTCAACCTCCTCGCACTCACATCCAAGTTTACTACCGCCACCACTTTTTCTTCGGCAAGGAATTGCAGTTGAGTTGGTGCACCTCCATCTTCGCCAACTAGTGCTCTAACTTCGTCGTTCATTCACCGATCTTCTCTGCCCCTCCATTGCCAAGGAAGACCATCAGAGTGTCGAGTTCACCGAAGCTCAAACCAGTGCCACCATTCCCTCTCTAGTAATCGAGCTTATCTCAATCGAATCCCCGGCATCTTCCCTCTCTCCCAAGCATCTCGCCGAAGCCAGTGGCTTACCGTGGTCCGAGATTGCCGCGCGCCCATGTTGTTTTGCCTCTCTAAGCACGCCACCGGTAGCTCCATGCCACCAAGTACCTCGTGGAGAGAAGCTCGCTGGAAAAGCCATGCTGCAGTGCTTTACCGCCCACGTGGCAAGCCAGCTCAACGCAATGAGCTGACGTGTTCAGCCACACGAGCGCCACATAAGTTTGCTGCCAGCTCAGTCCATTGCCATGCATTGCCATGTTAGCGCGCCAAGTCATCAGCCACATTACCTATCACATCATCGCCACCTCACCAAATTTGCCCATGTGTCATCCCACTTCTCTACCACATCGGCCAAGCCAGTCGCATGTGCACTATTCTATGCGTTGAGTCCACGATGGACTAGCCTTATTTTATAGACCCGGTTCATAGCACAATAGTTTTTCTCTTTTTCTAGAAGAGAGTCTGTTCGTCTTCGTCCTAGCTCTGACTGACCTGATTCTTCTTCCTAAATTCATCTAAAATTGATCTTTATCTTTTGGTTCTAGTTTTTTAGTTTTTGGATTTTATTTATATTTTCCTTTGAGTTTATTTGTGTTTTGTTCGCTCATTAGATAACGTCTTCAAAGGAGCATAAACAAAATTTGAAGACCAAAAGCTAGTAACTGAGCAAAGCTAAGATAAGTTGTGACCTTTGGTCATGTTGAATCTATTATTTCAAATTTAATTATTAGTACATTGTTTTAAATTATTGCATAGCTAATTTATTGTAAACCTTTGTACTTGGTAGTTTTAAACCAAATTGATTAATCCATCATTTGATGTATTGAATGGCATGATTCCATTGTCACCATATCATGGGAAATTAATTAGTGATGCAATACTAGTATCTACTTGGGTTGTACGTCTAGCGTACTTAGCTATGCTTACTATTATGTTGGGCTCGTCATCACATTGATCAATTAATTAATTTTGACTTAACGAGATACCGAATCATGGTGGTTGGCCACAGTTATAAAATTTGTGTACCATGATATGGGTATTATCATTAATCTTGGTTAAACAAAATGTCTTCCACTTGTGTGAGTGATCATGCTATAAAGGGGTATAGTTGGCATATTGGGATGTGGATACCTCGTCTGTGTACTGTTTAAGGACTTAACTTTGTGCGACATTGATCTAAACCTTATCATGAACCACATATCCAGTATAAGATGGAGCTGGCTAATTAATTTGTGATATTTCAACTTTGATTTCACCATTGAGATGAATGTGGGTGCGGCTACAGCCATTGACTCACATTGGTGCAAGAGGGCACATTTTCGACTAGATTTTTCGCCAATTCGGCGGTGAAGCCTTAGCAAGCGGTATCAGATTGCAATTAAGCATTATAAAGGCCTTGTCATGATATATGTGTCGCACACCCAAGGGTGTGTTAATCGCGTGGCAATATGAGATGGTCATTTTTTTTGGGTAAAGTTGTGCAACCTCTGTAGAGTATAAAACTATTTAAATAGTTGTATCCCCGGTTATGGACAATGCTCAGTGATTTCACACAAGGGGTAGAATTTCATAAAACCTTGGTTGGGTTGTTGGGGAGTGAATGGTTAGTTCACCTAATGGTTACTCCAATTTGAAGTTTCAGATTTTCAGGATTTCACATTCCAGATGAGCTTGAAAAGCTAGCTAAAAAACTGCCCTATAAATATCCAATAAATCTGAGAAAAATTGTTAGCATAGATCAGTAATAGAGTACCAAAAGTCATAATTATAGCTTCCTCATATTATGAGCCTACTTAAAGATACAAAAATCATAAATCAGCTCAAAAACATGATTTTTTTAGAAATCTGAATTTTCGGACTTTTTGCATCTCAGATAAGCTTCTAGAGAGCGAACAAAAATTGACTAAATGCTCTTTATAAATTCTAAGAAAATCTTACAATGAAGACCAACTATAGAGGATCAATTTTCATTATTGTGGCTTCCTTTAAATCTGAACCCAATTGGAAGATATAAAAATCACAAATCGACTCAGAATCATGAACGTTCTGAATTTTCAGCAAATTGCCAAAGAGAGAAAAAGTCAAAACCTTTACAAATTAACTTGGAATGCTTTCAAATTTTGTGGAAGTAAACTTAGGACTCTTGAGAAGATTTTCAAACATGAAGTTTTGAAAAAGGAGCCTCCAATCAAAAGATATGTTAAAAAGCATTTTGAGAGCAAGAGAATGAATTGATTTTGCATCAAAAGCTTAAAATCCAAACCAATTAGATTTCCATAGAGTATTTTGCTTTATTAGCTTCATATGAGTTATAAATACTATTTTAAGTCAAGATCCATGAAGATACTCACTTTACAATACTATTGTAAAATCAATATATACAACTTCTCAGCAAGTCAAATTCAAGTATACTCACTTTGGTAGAGATGGTTATCTAGTTCAATTTTGCTTTCAACAAAACAAGAAGGAGAAGAAAGACAAGTTAAGAAAGCATTCTCAAGTGGAATCTATGCAAGCTCCAAACCGTGGCTCTGCTCCCTCTAATTAGTTCATTGCTCACTCAGACCAATCAGCGGCCAGACCCATGCAACGTAGTCGGGCAAGCTGTTTATGACCAGCCCCTTCAACGTGGTCAGATCAGCTTCGGGGATCACACGTGGTCGTACAGCACATAGACCACCCAAGCGATAGACATCCCGTGGTCGGACGCTTCGTGGTCAAATGTCCCCGTGTCGAACCAGTGCTTTGACTAGGCCTTTCTACTCGACTAGATCTGTCGACAGTCAGACTAGTGCTCTCCACCCGGTTAGACTGATAGGAGATTAGATCAGCTCAGTTGAGGAGGACAGACCATCCCATGGTCGAACCTGTTTCTCAACCATCGTCTGGTCAAAAATTGTCAGATACTTACACTTCACTTAAATCTTTATCAGTGTCTATTGTTGCTCCTGTTTGTCATGTGTCATAGTACTGGATTCCTAAAGCTTATCTAACTAACCCAGTATTATGAAGCCAACGTTGTCTGTGTTATAAGACTAGATAATGCGGGATGGAGAACATGTGCTTGATTGGGTTCCAGTCTTTTGGTTGAATGGAACAGTTGATGGCTCTTCATCTTCTTTGATGGCTCCCAAGAGATTTCACCTTCTGGTTAGACCATGTGGAAAAGGTGATGCTCACTCCAAGTGGTCTTTGAGTTCTTTCTCAGATTGATTTTTTTTCTCTCAATTGTTTGTTTCTTCTTGTTAGTCCTTTTGCTGAGGGCAATGGGATTATTCTGAGGGGGAGCTTATTATTTGAAGAGGTGTTAGGAGCTTTGTTTATTATATCTGTCATATAATTCATTGAGATCAAGCCATTGAAATCAAATGAGTAGTGGAGTTCTCTATATCATATTCACTCATATGCTGTGTAGCTTTGGTCATAGCTGGTTATAATTAAAATTGCTACATTTGAACTAAAGCATGACATGGCAAAATACTTTGGCTAGACTGATTATTGATAGTATGTACTTTTCTGATGCTCATCTAAAAGGATTAGCTTAACTATGAATCATATTTTAAATCTTGGCTATGAGGCTCGCATGGTTAATATTGCAATATGTTTTGTTCACTCAGGTTGGCATGTTATAAAAAAATTGAGATTCTTCAAGTGATATCAATTGAGAATTAAAAAGGAGAAGATTGAAAAGATGTATGCTTCAAGCGTGCCATGGTCAAATAATGAAAAGGCACCAGAGTGCACAAATTAAAAGAATTATACTTCAAGCATGCCACCATTTAGAAGATGTTTGCTTTAAGCATGTATCATGAAAAAGAAGTATGCTACAAGCGTGCCACATGCCTAAGAATCATGTGTGGAGCAATAGGTTGTTATATGAGACTGCTAGCCCATCTAGATTTAATATTTGCTTTAATTTCAGGCTTTGACTTTTTATTGAGGTATCTCATTGTGATCTTTATAATTGGTTTAGTCATTGATGGGATGCATGTCATTGATCTAAATTGCTTAATTGTGCTAAAATCTTAGTTTTGATCTTGCTACATGATATATGATTTTATGTGATCTAGGTATCTCTGCTCATACAATTGGCTTGGTCAAAATTTTTAATCAATGCAAAGTGATCTGTATAGTCTACAAAGCTTCCTAATCTTTATTCGCTCGGCTCCTTTTAGAATTATTCCTACTTTTGAGCCCTTGATGATTTCATTGCCAGAGGGGGAGAAAAGTAGAAAAAAGAGGGAGATTTGCTCTAGAAGTTGTTCTCTAGGTTGGTTCTCATTTGGTTGTGTGTGTGGTCAGTTGTCTCAGATACTCGTTGCTTTGGATCGCAAATTCTTTCTCACAAAGTTCTTCATTTGAGTGTTTTTCAAGGTGTTGTCAATGTATTCATCAAAGGGGAGATTATTAGACCATGTGGATGGTCATCATTAAAAATGATGATGAATAATTGACACTTGAATTTCCTTGGAATTTGCGTTTATGAAAGTATCGGGTGATCGTAGTCAAAGATTTTGGGTTCAAGTGGTTTTGGTTCTTTCCGAGGGCTTTTTGCTTCTTCAAGTGTTTCAGTTGGCTTCAACGGGCTTCAATGCTTTTCAACCATGGCTGGCTTCAACCACGTCCAGTTTACAACCATGGCAAACTTTGTCCACGAGTTGTTTACAACCACGTTCAGCTTCAACAACGACACGACTTCGACCACGGCAATTTGACTTCGACCATGCACGACTTCAAACATGATTACGACCATGAGGTAATCATAGGTATTGTACTATTACATGGTCGTAGCTTTAGTATTTTTGTTAGTGGGCTTCACTAGTCATACTCGATAGTCGTAGGATTTTCTGGTCAATAGTCGGTGACTTTGCAGTCGATGGTCGTAGATTTTGCTGACTGCTCTTATAGTCATATATTTTGCAGTCTTGTCGATAGTCGTAGACCAAGCAGACTACTATCGTTGTCTTCGGTAGTTGAAGGCTTTACGATCACGATCGATACCCGTAGACTTTGTTGTTGAAATGAGTGTTTCACTCTTTATGATCTTCGAGTACTTTGAGTACTCATGTTAGGCCAGCAAAGTGTTTGGCTGGTGCTTGATGGAATAATGTCAGTACTCAGTAGTTGGAGCGACTAGGTACTCGATGGTCTTTGAGCGATAGTCGTAAGGTTTGCGATCGTTTGTGGTTACGAGTACTTGTGCTCAGTGGTCGTGCTGAGTGGTCGGAAGGATAATTTTCGGATAGCGATAGCTTTTGGCGGTCATAATCGGTAGTCTAAGATTATTTTCTTGATTGTGTTGAGATGATTGGTTATGTTGTGACAAGGTGCTATGAGTTGTTGTGCTGATGACAGTCAAGCTGGGAAGGGCTTGTGCCGGAAAAACGTTTCTTTGGTCTTTGCATGAGCAGGAGAGCGTGGAGACAATCATAGTCGGTGACGAGGAGGACCGGGACTAGGATAGGGAGATCTAAGGTCCAGACAGTTGAGGATGTCACATGAAGCAGTTGGGCTAACGTTGGAGCACATGGAGATCCAAGGATGGTGGAAGCGAAACGGAGCTACGAGAGGGGATATCCTGGAGGCTTCTTCGCGTGATGGTTTTGGATTGTTACGGATAGAGTCCATGTGCTGGAATGGTAGAGTTTGAATGAAACCCATGTTAGGAAAGGGTTTCAAATCCCTTGATTTGAGCAAGAGATTAGGTGTTGTGTTCATGTTTGAATCAAACATGATTAGGGACGTTGGCCCATAAAGTAGGGAGAGGCTTAGGCTAATGCAACTAATCGTTGGGGCTTTCATTGAGGAAGTTTTTAGGGGTGAGCACTTTGTAGCCAAAAACTTGTTGAAGAAATAATAGATCAGATCTATTCCACAAGAAGTTGATTGACAACATGTCTTCCTGAGCTTCGTTCTTCTTGCATCATCAGTAGCTAGCATTATGAGCACGTTGTTGTCTTCAACCAGTACTCATTCGAGCGGAAGTATTCAAGCTATCAATTTCCACGCGGTGCAAGCGAGTTTGACCACGTATAGAGGCAGTCGTAGCGAAGCGATTGAGCATGCGATCGAACGACGAGCACACCGGTCGATCGACTAGCACTTCCGTGCAACGAACATTGTTCGAGCTGTCATTATCCATCACGATCAGGAGAGTGAAGCAGAACAAGTGGAGGCGATCATTCACCCCCCACCCCTCTCTGATAGCACCATACGGTCCTACAAATTGTGTTTTGAATGAAAAGAAAAATGAAAGTTTCAAAACTTTTAAGAAAAACCACAGCAACAGCAAACCACTCGAAAACAGACGAAAGCTCAGACAAACTCCCTCTCAACATAAGATAGAAATTTGAGCAAATTTCTCTATTTTCTCCCATTATTCTCCTTGCCTTCATCAATTTCTCCCCCTTTGGCAACATAATTATCAAAAACTCCAGAGAGAAAGGTGTAGCTACAGTGGTCGATGTTCGATAGTTGTAGCTACAGTGGTTGATGGTCGTAGCTACAATCGATAGTCGGTGCTGAAAGACCTGTGTGGTCGGAGATGCAATCGAGGTGCTATGGTCGACAAGTCTTGGTCAGTGATATGGTCGACAAGGCACAGTCGAAACCATGGTCGAAGGAGCAGTCAAAGTCATGGTCGAAGGAGCAGTGTGCTGTAGCAGACGTGTGCGGTCTGTCACTGTAGCAATCGGCAGTCGCTATAGCAGACATGTGCACTAGTTATGGTCGAAGGCCTAGTCGATGCCGTAGTCGAAGCCACGGTCGAAGGCATGGTCGATGCATGGTCGAAGCCACGGTCACAGCTACAGTAAGACAGTCGGTGATTTAATTGTGCTGGTACATTTACCAAAAATATTGTCTACAAAGTTGTCTTTACATCCTAGATGTCTTATGCATTTTATTTTTGATCATGTTGCAAAAGAAACAATATCAGCTACTAAACATGAACATCTATTTTCAATTTAATTTATTTATGAGCTTGTACATATATGCTTTGTTTGATACATATTTTTTGAAAGATAAAATTGATATTCAATATTTAGTTTAGAATCATCGTTTAATAATATAAATCATTCTTATTTAGTACTTGTTAAAACGCACGAACATAGTGCTTTGTGGTATGTGTGTTCGTAGAAAGCATCAATGGGGCGGTGGCCCTGGAGCCACAACAGCAGGAGGATGGGAAGCGGCCGGTCACGTCGGTCCTGGCGTCGGCCGGGCGCCTGCTCGAGAAGACCCAGGCCGAGCTGGTGCTTGAGTCGGTACTTCTCGCCTTCGAGACTAAGCACGTCAAGCTCATTGAGCCCGCGCTCGACTGCCTCCATGTAAGTGACATCTTTCCCTGCTCCATATCCATCCTTACCTTATGTCCCTAGCTCAGGCAGTGCTAAATTACGAAGGGATTGACTCTAATGTGCTTTTTTCACTCTGTTTGTGCTGCAGTTCATACGAATATCCTAATTGCCACTCCTCTAGTATGTTTCTGCGACCTTTACATTGTGAGCACTGTTAACTTTGCTTTTCTGCATTGCAATATTGCATGACATTTATTGGGTAGTCTTTTCTGATTGGGCTATTCTCGATTACCAGAAACTTATTGCTTATGATCATCTAGAAGGTGATTCTAGTTTAGAAGGTGGTGAAAATTCCCCAGTATTTACTAATAGCCTGAACATGGTCTGTGGTTCTATTGACGACACCTCTGACAGGTATGCATCAGCTTAAGCTGATATTATGTTGGGTCACACTTTTGCACAGATACTAACTTGAGTAACATATCTGTGTTGTAGTACTGTTCTCCATGTTTTGAATGTGCTTCTCAATGCTATTGCTTCAAGTAGGTTTAGAAGTAACCTTGCTAAGCTTATTTTTTACATTTCTTAGACCTTGACAGTGATGATGAAAGACCTGAGAGCTTTGGTGATGAGCTAAGGAAGAAAGGAATGAGAGGGGGTATAGACTTGCCTACTACACTTGAACGCGTTGAGAAGAATTTTTTCATCATTGATCCAAGATTGCCTGATAATCCCATGGTAGGATTCAACTCGAACCTCTTGTACCTCTGAATCCCTTGTTCATTTTATTGATGTAGATATAAACTTTTCATGAATCTGACTTGCCTATTACACTCAAACGCGTTGAGAAGAATTTTTTCGTCATTGGCCCAAGATTGCCTGATAATCCCATGATAGGATTCAACTCAGACCTCTTGTACCTCTGAATCCCCTGTTCTTTTTATTGATATAGGTATAAACTTTTCATGAATCTGTATTTATTCTTTGGTCAATGTTTCAGATATTTGCATCCGATGGATTTCTACAACTGACATAATATACCATGAAGAAATATTGGGAACAAACTGCAGGTGAATGACGATCTCAGCCTGCTTCTCTATTGCGCAATTTCACTGGCAAGGTTTTTCAAGTTTTAGCAAATTTCAGCCGTTTCTAAATTAGCTGCTGCACAAGATAGCACAATCCTGAAATTGGACCTTTATTGCTCTGCATGTTGTAGACTGGTAAGGCCCCGTTTGGCACGGCTCCACTTCACAAGTGGAGCTGTTTTTTTTTTACTTCACAAGTGGAGCCGGGTGAAACTACTTTTTTTAGCTCCTTGGGTGGAGCTACTTTTGTCTCAGCAGGTTTTAAGGAACTCCTTGGGTGGAGCTATTTTATTTTACCTCGTTTGGCACAAAACAACTCCAAACAGCTCCAAGGAGCTGGTGGTGGAGCTGTGCCAAACGGGGCCTAATAGTTACCGTTAAATGCAAGAGACTGATCTAGCACAGTATCACTTGGCTGACACTTACCTGGCCAGGAGATATTACTCATTTACTCTCAATCAAATTTGGTATTTCCATTGATTGATATTTATTGCTCTTATATGCCCAACACATGCAAGGTTACCTGATGTCTTTTGCCTTCTACTGTAGGCTATCATGGATGACGAAAGGCCCTCTCAGTCGAAGTTTCGATGATTAGTTATTTCTTTTGTTGGAAATTATAAAGATGAATTGTTTCTTGGACCATTGAATCATATTTTCTATATTTTGGAGTACCAGTAAGCTAACATTGGTTAATTAGTTTGTTTGGATTTAAATCTCAGCTTTTTTTTTTTTTGTGTGTGTCTTATGTTCAGAGGTTCCACATTAAGTATTATCATCCAAGCAATCTACGTTATCCTCAGGTAGCTGCTTTTACATTCACATAATGAATGGTTGCGTTTGATTGTATGACTTCAGTTTATTTATGCTGTCCTGCCTTTGGTTTTCAGATGAAGGTCAGTTTGAGGTTTCGCTGGGAGATAGTGAGCCTCAGGGTCTGTCTACAGGGCACGGTTCACTAATTTAGACATTCTTGGCTTCGTCTAGCCTCATAAGGTAAACATGAAAATCGTCACCGAAGTAAACCCGGGGGGGTTCCGGCCCCCGGGCGCTATCCACGTCATGCCCCCTCCCTCGGCCGGCCGACGCGTGGCGGGGCCATTTCGGTACGGCCGGGGGAGGCCATTCCCTCCGATTTTTTCAAAATTACGTATAGGTCCTTTTTCCTCGCGAACAGGTCCCTGGAAGTTTTTTCTTTGCAAAAAAATTTTGGATTGCGCCCGGCGGGTTTCCGAAATTACGTATAGGTCCTTATTTACTTACGTACAGGTCCTTGCAGGTCCTCGATTTTTTCCAAAAAACCCTTTGCTTTTTCTGGAAATACGTATTCGTCCTTGATTTTTTTTATAGAACTCCATGCGAATCGCCGTCTCTTTTGCTTCGGCTCACACGGTAGCTGGCGTGGCGTGGCGCCACGCCTACGTGGCTAGTTATTCTTATGCGCGGAAGATTTCCGTAGCTCTCCTTGAATCCATACACTTGGGCCACATTCCCCCTCCCCCATGCTCTCGTCGGCTCCGTCCATCCTTGCATCTTCGCGCGCAATCAACTCGTTGCCACGTCGTCTCACCGGGCCATTTTTTTTAAGCACAAGTTGTAAATGTGAGGGAAACCTCACCTATTGGACTAATTTTTTTTAAGGAAGAAGTCTCAATACCGCTTATAAAGTTATTGCTTTAGAACTTGTATACAACAGTTCCTGGGATTAGTTCCGTTCAACCTGTTTTGATCTATGACCTAAAATAAACCCGGTTGAGCCTATGCATACAACCAGAGTCCAATCTAACAGTTTATATGTGAGCGAGTTGGATTGAGACACTTGCTTAGTGCTTTCAATTGCTGTGGATTCGTCTGCTTAGTACTCCCAATTTGTGGAACAGAACCGTTGTTGCCTTAGGTTGACTTTATCAAGACTTTTTTGTTGAAGCATTGAAGAACTGCTAGATCGAGATAAAATTAGTGTTTTCGTAAGCAGAATTCTATCTTTGTTTAGACTCACTTATTTGCTTGGTGCGAAGTCGTTACTTTTACTGCAAGTGACTTCAGCCTGCGCTCTCCTCTTGTTCTTGTAGGTTACTTTTGCCACTGAAGATATCGAATTCTCCGATTGGAAGGGAGATGTACTCACCGTTGCGGTCACAGAGAAGGATCTATCCAAAGGCTCGGACTCCAAATTCGAGAATGCCGTGTTGAAGAAGATAGATGGCCAACTCGGCGGTCTCCTATCGGAGGCTTCAGTGGAGGAGGATTTCACCGGGAAAGCCGGGCAATCGGTGGTTCTCCGCCTCCCGGGGCAAGGTTTCTAGAGGGTGGCCGGGTCTGATTGGTCTAGGCCAGAATGCCCCGTCCACCACCGCAGCATGCATGCCAGGGCATCGGTGAATCCATCGCATCAGTTGTGAAGTCTGCTCAAGTAGCCAGCGCTGCTATTGTTCTTGTCTCCCCCAGTTGGATCCAGGAAGAGTTCAAACCGAAAGCTACCGCAGCTAGCAATTGCTTCTGGCACTGTAATGCTCCTGCACATGCTTTTTTTGATAGGATGGTTATGGCATGCATTGACTTGATGATGATTTGTCTGTCCATTTGAATTGCAGGAGCTGTGCTCGGATTGTATGATGACAGCAGATACAACAGGTCTGAGTCGATGAAGGTGCGTCATAAACAAGTAGAGATCTTTATTGGATTGGCGTCCGGTCCAAAGGTCGACCACAAACTTAGGTCTGCCAATGATCTTTCCTCAGGCGTGATATTCGGGAAAGAGCTTGTGAACTCACCTGCGAATGCCCTTACCCCTGGTCAGTAGGTCTTTTTAGACAACCAGTGAATGCTATTCATAGATTTCTTTATGGTATTTATTTTATCGCAATCCTCACTCGTTGTCCTTTCAGCCGTGCGTGCTTGCGGAGGAGGCATCAACGATTGCTTGCTTCTACATACAGTAATGTGTTTGTTCACTGCCACGATATTAGATGTGGAGAAATACAAAGACAAATATGGGCTCCTACTTGGGAGTTGCTGCAGCTTCTGCAAATCGTGGGAAGATGCGGTCGAGGGTAGCACGCCCCACGCGCAGCAGATTGCAGCGAAAAGAGGAAAAAGAGAGCGCACCGTCCTGCAAGAGGAGCTGCAGGCGCAGGTGGGTCACGTATTTAGGAAGATCGGTTCGCTCCTGCAGGTGATTAGCGAGCTTGACAGAAGATCGGTATGATTTAGATAAAAAAAAAATAAGGTTAAAAGAGTGATTGATAGCATTAGTCTTGTTTTTTCGGTAGGCTCGATTTATTTTGGAGAGTTTGTTTCGTATTTAAGAAATACTTGTTATAGATACTATAGTTGATTTGTTATCCCTTTCAAATACGTAGAGTTTGTGTCATGTAGATATATGCAGAGGTGGAGCTGGGCCTCGGGCCGCCCGGACAATGGCCCGAGGCCCAGCTAAAAAACTCAGTATAATTTACTGTAGCGCTAAATAGCAAAGACGTTGAATTTAATTTGCATTGTGAGTATCGTATCCAATGCGCGTTTGAACATTACTTTTATATGATAATTTTTTTATTACAAATCCAGTGACAACATTTTCACGTGATAAATTCAAATACTTTTGTGTATATTAACAATCAAAGTGTTAAAAGGTTGATTGCACGTATTTAGAACAACATCTTAAAAACAATGAAGGGAGTACTTACGAACAATAATGTTATGGCATTTTTTTTACAATTAATTGTTCGTAATTGCGCTGTTACATCAGTATGAATGGTTACGTAAATTTAGCTTGATATAAGAAGATAGAAATAACAGAAAAATCATGTAATAGACTAATAGAAAGAAACAATGGGGATCATTTGGGCACAGAAATTCCAGAACTTGATTGTCAAAATTATAATCAAGGTATATTAGAAAGAAATAGTGGGGATCATTTGGGCTCAGAAATTCCAGTCTTGATTACCAGATAACAAATGAAAACAAAAGAAACTAACTGGTCATGTGCACTTTGAGCAACCAATATACTATACACTCCGTAATACACTATCAACATTCATGGACCCAGAAAATTCGGACATGTCTGTACGAAACGTCCATCAGCCAAGAAGCATAAAAATTCTAAAACAAATCCCGTAATTGTAGTAGAGGAAAAGGTATCAAGAAAATGGCAGTGGCGGTACCAGAAGCTGTGGCGGCGGTGAAGCATCTGGTGCTGTTGTGAATGGCGGTGCTGGCCGCAGGTGAAGCGTCAGGCGTATTGGCATGATCTGGGAGAAGAGGAGATGGGAGAAAATAACATATACATGCATATCCTTGCTCACATGAAAATCAATGGAGAATTAGTACTCCTGACGGAAACATACCTTCCATTGTCTAACACAGCGCAATGACTGTGAATCAGAATTCCCGTGGGTTCCCAGATCACAGAAAATGACTGTGAATCAGAATTTCCGTGGATTCCCAGATCACAGAATTTTGATTGTTCTTCGCATGGTTCGTCTTCGTGCAGGCGGTTTACACTGACGTTGTCCTCATGTCTAGATTACCGCGTAGTATGGTTTGTCTTGGCCGCGTATTGCCGTGATCTAGGAGAAGCAACGGGAGAATGCGCGATTTGGGGAAAGAGGCGTGACCGAGTGACGGAGATTCCTATTTTGGAGAAGCAACGGGTCTCAGCAGCCCAACCCGTTAATTGTCTTTTCTACGACTCACTGTGCGTGCGCGATCGGACGGCTCTGGGTTGAGGAGTTCGGACACCAAATAGTCCTCAATATTTTTACTATATATATATATATGAATAGTCGTTTGATCTGAATAAGTAAGAAAGTACCTGTGTAAACAGTTTTAGCAGAGAGGGAAGAGAAAAAAAAGGGAAAAGCGAAAATGCTTCGTGCTCTCGCGAAAATATCGATCTAGCTACTGTTTGCGTGGTGTTTTATCGATCTCTCCAAACAGCGTGCATCGCACGAAGGCAGAGGCCAGGTTGTCTCTTGCGTATAGAGCTGTCATGTCAGCAGGTCACGTCGAGGGCAGCGCTGCCTGCGCCGTGCTGCTGCTTCTTAGAGCATCTCCAACAGTGACTTATGAGCTAGCTCTAAGCATATTATTTCATATTTTAATAGAAGAGAGAGAAAAGTTATCTCTTGATCAAGAGCTAGTCTCATACACACATTCCAAGATTATGTGAGAGTGTCATGTAAGGCTATTTATGTTATGAGCTATGTGCTATAGTTAGTACTATTGGAGAAGTTGTCTTAGAGCTAGTAACTAGCTCATACTGTTGGAGATGCCCTTAGTCGAGGTCAACAGCAGGCAGGCGCGTCCCACAGAGGGGGTTGGTGCTGTTCATCATCACATCATGAGGGAAAGGCCACAGCAGCATCAGGGGAGCAAAGGCCAGTGGGTCTTACGAGTGCAGATGCGTGATCCGAGAGCATTAGACGAAGATCTTGTACGGCCGGAGCAAGGAAAATTGGAAAAGAAGCAACGAAGAAAGAGGTGGGGGGAGAGAGAGTGAGAGGAAGAAACACATTATATGCTCGATAAAATTTTTACCTCGCAAATCTTTAAACCTGAACATCCCATTTCTATGTTAAATTACTCAATAAAATTCTATTAATCGTATTACATTGCGAAACATCATTAACAACTATGCAAGTTTAGTAAAAATGAACCGAGTATCATTAGTACATTAAGATTTAACGTGTACTAATTAAATTGGTATATCCCTGTTTAAATCATTCTGATGCATATCTAAATATTGAATTAATTGGTGGATCATTTATAAATGGTAGAAACCTATAGAATTGTTAGGATTTTTTGGAATAAATTAATTGCCATTTGGAGAATTAAAATCTCTACATGATTGAATAAAATTATGCATAGCGATTAAACTTTAACGTGGCAGTTAAATTAGAAATCGAGTCTAAAAAACCCGTAAATGTCTAAAATAAAAATATGAGGATCACTTAGAGAGATTACGGTATATTTTATCTAATCATTTACCTACTTGTTATTTTCTTCTGCGTCAGTAAACTAAATCGTAGCACACACACTACCTGCAGAAAAGGAACCGAGTTTAGAGGGTGACTTCTATCCAAGTAACCCTGGAACCCAGAACTTTGATATAAACTCAAGCATGCATCCCTTTGAGCATATGATCCGAGTATCTTCAGTAAAACAAGTATTTACCTATTAAAATAATTATCACTCCGCATAAAAAATAAAATAAGACTATTATTTTATCACTCTGTACTAAGGTTAAACAAACTTTTCTTGTGTAATGAACTTAAGTCGTATCAACTATTATTTCATCAAAAGACGGGCAGAATCAGTTTCTCTATTGAGGTTATTATACTCTCCACATAAGTAAGTAGTATAACTAGGTGGAGGAACATAGAACCAGTATAAAGCCTGGAAGTGGGGGATCCAAAGCAAGAGGAACCTAGAACTGGTATAGAACTTAGAAGTGGGGGATTCTATGCATATATTAACGCAAGTGGAGTGTTGGGGAAGGGCTAGGCTACCCAACCAACATCTACCTCGTGATCAGTGGGCGCCGAGTAAGGGTGGGAGATCGGCGTAGGCCACTGGTTAAGAATAGCTAGGCCACCAGTTAAGAATAGCTAGGTGAAGATATAATATATAGAGATATAGATAAAATTTTTGTGCTCTGATTCGAGCATCACATGTAAGGAAATGCGAAGATCCACCTACAACAAAAATCATGGTGGCTATAGGTAAAGTGGTATAATCTTGTACTAGACTACAACTCTGCAACATTCTAATGGGTTTATTATTCATTGGAGCAGTATCCACCGAGCAAACAAATAATAATATGTTGGCCAGTGTTATTACCCCTTGGTAATGATACGGGTCGTCTCACTACATGTCTCAGTAATAATAGTTGATGCATCGTTATTTGTCACCCTTACATGAAAAAATGCTGGGTGTTTAGGCTCAATAAGGACCATACTCTCACTACTTAGCATTGCAACAACATCTGACATGGTCGGTCGATCAGCTGCATTCTCTTGTACACACAGCAACGCAATGTTGATGCACCTCATCATTTCTGCCGAGTGACACTTGGGAACCAATGACGCATCAACGAGTTCAAGCCATCTTCCCTCTTCCCATAACTGCCATGCCTGTATGGAATTTCATCACACGATGTAGGTAGCACACCAAATAAACAAAACAATTTTACATGTTACATGTGTGTCTATAAACTCACATATCCAAGGAAATTGATGAAGTCTCCACATTGATGGAAACCGGAATTCCTTTTTGCGCTAAGGATCTCGAGAATTAGAACACCAAAGCTGAATACATCGGATTTGATAGAGTAGAGGCCCTCGGAAGCATACTCGGGAGCCATGTAGCCACTAAAATGATATATAACATATGTCAAATTGTTGTTTGTGATTGACTTGTAATATAAATGTGCATAAGTGGACTAATTTATATGACACTTACTATGTACCAACCACTCTTCTTGTAGTTCCTTCATTGTTATTTGCGCTAAATATTTTTGCTAGCCCGAAATCTGAAATTTTGGGATTCATTTCGCTGTCCAAGAGAATGTTGCTTGGTTTAAGATCTCGATGTATGACACGCAACCTGGAGTGCTTATGTAGGTAAAGAAGTCCTTGTGCTATTCCTTCAATTATTGCTAGACGTTTGTTCCAATCCAATAAAGCTTTTCTATTTTCATCTGCACATCAATTAAACGTTAGTATAACAGGAAAAAAACACCTCAAGAAACAATCAGAAGTTGGACACCTCTATTATGGTGGGAATGAAACTGTACTCATGGGACTGCTGGAAACAAAATACTGTGAAATTTTTAGTCATTCTGACGCATCGATATGATAGACAATATCTAACCTAAATTGAGAAATGCAAATATATACCAAATATAAAGAAGTCCAAGCTTTTGTTTGGCAAGTATTCATAGACTAATATTTTCTCCTCTCCTTGAAAGCAACATCCCAACAGCCTAACCAAATTACTGTGTTGGAGTTTGGCTATGAGTTCGACTTCATTTTTGAACTCTATGAAACCCTGTCCTGAATGTGAAGCAAGTCTCTTCACTGCTATCTCCAACCCCTCACAAAACTGGCCCTGAAAAGAAATTATTCAAAAGTTCTTCAGTGATATTTTGTTTCAATCAGGTTGCTTTATGATGCACAAGTTATTTCACAGTTCCTGTGTAATGAGTAAAAGAAAATTTAGTTGTATATTTGGCCAGTGACATAGGTGTAGGGAGGTTTTTTTATCGTGTGACAAAATGAAGTCCAAACTGAAGCCGTTGAAGATGAAGCAGAGACAAATTCAGGATGAATAATAACTTTTATGAGTTATCATTTTATTAAGTTTTCTTTATTTCTCGTATATTGTTCTACTGATTGAGTTTAAATTTGAAAATTTTATCATTGGATAGAATATCCCTCCAAAGGAGTTTAAATCCACTCTAGTGAGAGAACGTAGACATGTCTGAATGAGTAATAATATTTTGCATTGTCTAGAGTAATACTCTCTCTCTCTCTCTCTCTCTCTATATATATATATATATATATATATATATATATATATATATATATATATATATATATATATATATATATATAGCGCATGCCCCTAACTGACCCAACCAGACAAACGTTATACCATCTCACCCAATGCTCAGTTACTAGCATTTGTTAATTATGGTAAAGTTAGTACTGAATGTACATCAAGTTATCATCTGTAATGTATGAAGTTATTTAGAATTATCATCCGCAATTCATGAAGTTACTGTCATGTGTGAGTGAAGTTATTGCCAACATGCATGCATTGAGAGGAGAGAACCATCATCCTTCCGCTGCATGCATGTATGCAAGTCAAGTTACTACCTATTGTGAGGAAAGTTACGACCTATTATGAGGAAACACTATTACAAAAAGGTTAATGCTAGACAACTCATCAGACGGTTGACCAAAATCGTCAGTATTAAATACAATCACAGATGGTTTTAGTTTAGAGACTATCTATGTTGCTGTCAGCACTAAAAACTGTCTGTGAAGATGTAATATCATAGACGGTTCTTATTAAGTCATAGATGGTTCGGACTAAAAACCGTCTGTGATGTCTGCAATTATCATAGACGGTTATTAGCAAGAACCGTCTGTGATAATTCAAAGACAATTATTAATAAGAATCGTCTATGACGCATGCGTATCACAGACGGTTTTTAATCTGAACCGCCTATGATAATGCCCTGCCATGTCATCGATCCACAACATCTCTCTCAGGATCCCAATCCCACCCGTCCATTCTCTTCGCATTGAATTGTAGGCATCAGGTCTCTTCCCACCTCTTGCCCTATATTAATCCCCTACCCTTCCCCCATTCACTCCAAGAACCAACGTAGAGTAGCTAACGAGAATGACCGTGGAGTCCCCATGGCCGCGCAGTCCCCAATGAACGTGGCCTCATCGTTTTCTCCCTGGTATGAATCCATCCATCCCAAGTAGCTATCTTTATTTAATTTTTCTGTCCCAAGAATTGCAAATCTAATTCAGAGTTTTCATTGAGGCGACCTTTCTAGTGCTGATAGGAGAACGACATGAAGCTGAAGTTCGGGCTGGCACTGTAGGGCATTGAGCAGGCGCGTTCCACTGGCAAATCGCTTTGGAAGGTATCAAAATTGAATGTATCGAAATTGAATTGTTGTGTGTATTTTCGTTGTTGCGTCAGTGCCATGGCTTTTTGGTTAGGGCGTGCAGTAGTGACTTGGGGAAGTGATTTTGTGTGTTTAGGAGCTAAAGGAAAGAAGCCCCTCGTGGCAGAGAAATTCCCTCACGGAACTTCGACTACAGCTTCAACCACGATGTTTCGACCATGGCTTCGACCACGATGCTTCAACCATGACTTCAACTACGACTTTGTGAATTAAAACTTCAAATTTAGATTTTAAATATCAAATATTATGTTGTAATTTCAAAATACAAATTTGTCACTCCTGTGCATCCATACGTCCATGAAACAACGAAATAGCAGTTTATAAAGATTCGAGGGACCAAATTATAAATAACCCCATCCAAAACCAATGAAAACGTAGTCAAAAGCTGTTTTGGGGGGGGGGGGGGGGGGGAATAATCGGATTTACGATACAAAGGGTTATTTAGACTTTTTTGAAAATTCAGAGGGGGCAATATGGACTTTTTCGTATCGTTATTATTATAAAAGAACGAGTTGGTGGTTATATGTCCATTCTCATTTAACCGCTCTATTTCCTCAACTTCTCACCATTCTTCACTTTTCAATCAATCAGAGCAATTCTCTTCTATAGCACGATTCTTTATACATTCAATGAGTTCTGTTGCAACACACGGGTACGTAACTAGTATAAATATACATACATGTACGAATGTATACATATATATAGCGAGACTACCGTAGTACACTTAGGTGTAGAATGCTTATTCTACACCCATCGTTTTCCCACGTTGGACCAAAGCTCCTCTTTAGAGGTGATTGTAGCCGTCTAATTAATGATTCTAATCCATGTGGAGATAGTTATTGTCCGTAGTATCATGACTCATGAGACTATGGTGGGATGCTAGTAGTGTTAGTTTCATAAGAATTTATGATGAAAATTTGACAGACATAGCCTATTTCTATATTGATCAGATAACGAGGATTATACATGTGTCTTGTTTACCTTATATACAGGGCCAAATCCACCTTCTCCAAGTTTGTTTTCTTCTGAAAAGTTACTTGTGGCCTCCAATACCTGACGAATGTCAAAAACCGAAAACTCTGAAATCTCTCCTTCCATTTCCCAAACTAGTTCATCTCCTCCTCGCGACTTTTCAATACGCCTTTTTCGTAAGCTCACTTTACCTGAATAATTGAGAATTAGTGCAATCCCTTTACTCTTCAGTTATATCAGATGAACATACCATTACTTCGAAGTAGCTTAAACAATATGATAAACATTTCAGCAACTAACCCACCTTTTCTTTTCCTTCTGAGCCAACGACAGTAAAAGATGAGGCAGGAAACTAGTACCGCTGGAGGAGCTATAAACACGGCAATTACCCAAGGCTTGGTCATATGTCCTAAAACATGCATGATCATAACATGCCAATTAAGCGTTCATCAGCAAGTAATAATCTTCTGACAATCTTTTGTTTGAGCACATGTAGAGAGAAAATTAATTCTTCACATACTCTTGGTCGTAACCGTCGGAGCCGGCACCGGCCCCGGAGCGCGCGATGAGCTGATCCGCCACATGGGTTCGCCGTCGTAGAACATAAACGCCTCGAACCTGAAATTACACCGTACCAGAAGGATCCGTCCTCCCAAGCGCACGTACGTGGTGGAGTTCATCATGCCGATGATACGCTGGAGACACGCCAAGCAGTCGCCGGCAGATAGGTCCGGCGTGCACTGCGTCAGAGAGTAGAGCGTCGGGATGGATACGCTGCTGGAGTCCATGAAGCCTGTGCCGAACCGCCTCGTCGTGGTGGCCGCCCTTTTGGCCGTTTCCATGAGCACCTCATGGACGTCGGCGGTGACGAGGCGGGCGTCGCCGGTGATGTTCTGCGGGTTCCACACCTGATAGAGCGTGCTATCTTCTGTAATATTGGCCGGGATGAGGAAGCTGTCGTTGGAGAAGCGGAGGAGGCAGTCGTCGTAATAGATGGTCGCGCCCTTGTCGTACGGGCACGTCTGCTGCGCGTCTCGGAACGAGGTGCGGACGCAGTCGCTGCAAGCGGTGATGTTGACGTCGCCGCGGCAGAGCGTGAGCGCAAATACCACGTCGGGGACTTGGCCGGCGGTGGCGGTGGCGAATAGTTCGGGGGAGGAGGAGGCGTTATTTGGGAGGGTGGCGGCGAGGAGCCCAAGGTTGGACTGGTAGGTGCCGTTGGCCGTGTAGTTGCCGCCGTTGCCGCAGAGCTGCGCCAATCGATCGGCAGACGCGAACGCCGTGAGACCAAGAATGAGCAGGACGCCGAGCATGGCTAACGATATGCTACGCCGAGCCTAGCTAGTTGCTGCTTCTTGTTTTATTCATAAGCTATTTCAAGAATTTTCTTCCAGATCATTTGGAAAAAAAATGTTCAGTGATGTTGCTTTCAATAGTCAGTACCTTTGGAACCGTCCATCACTCACGCTTTCTTGAATCATTCAACTGATTTTTTTAAAAAAGACAAAAATGCACTATAGGTCTTGAACTTTGATAAATTCTTCCTTTTAACTTCTTGCTATCCATCTAAGTCCCCATATTCTTTAGAAAGCTTAGGTGGGGATCAAATTACAACATCCAACATATTATGGTTTAAGCCCCGTGCAGCTTGTCGATGGGAAACAAACCCGGAACCATCACGTACGGTGGATGTATGGTATACGGGACAGAGATGAAGGTGAGGCTACAAACGAATCAAAGTCATTTTTAGCAGTATAACGATCGTATTTACAAAAATATCATTTTTACCATCAGCGGGCCGGGCGGCAGCGTCCGCGAGACGACGTGTGGCGCTGCCGCCTGGTGGCTAGGCGGTAGACGGCCTGTCGCCCAGGGTGCAGGCGGCAGGTAATTAGGCCGGCTAATTAGTCTGCCTAATTACCTGTCTAATTTTTTTTCTGGTTTAGTATTTGTTTGAATTTTTAAATATATCAAATGAGCTCAAAAAATTATGAAAATTTATGTTCAGCCTCCCGACACAACAATCCTCGTAGTGTATTTTTGGAGAATTTTATCCATGGCGAATGTTGCTCAAAAATTCATATAATTTTGATACTTTTACGAGTTTTTACATATAGCAAACGAGCTTTAAAAATTACGAAATTTTATGTGAAGCCTCTGATGAAGTAATAGTTATTATGTAATTTTTTGAGAATTTTATACGGTCTGAATTAGTCATGTTTATTTGGATTAACTTAACCATCAATTTAACGAATATTTGTACAAAGAACTATTGGCTTGTCAAGCCTACCGCCAGCCTCTCATGCTGCAGGTAATTAGGCCTAGTATATATCAAATGAGCTTAAAAAATTACAAAAATTTAGTTACAATCTCCTTACACAAAGTTCCTTGCAGTGTAATTTTGGGGGAATTTTATCCATGACGAATGTTGCTCAAAAATTCATACAATTTTAATATTTTTATGAGTTTTTACATATAGTAAACGAGCTCCAAAAATTATGAAATTTTATGTGATGCCTTCCGATGCAGTAATAGTTATTACATAATGTGTTGGGAATTTTATTCGGTCCGAATTTGCCACATTTGTGTAGATTAACTTAACCATTAATTTAACGATTGTAACAGTTATTTTGAAGTGCCATGTGTCGGGCAATCGTGGTATATATTATTACGGCTATCCGGTTCACACAATTGTCACTCTCTCTATATGTGCCCCTCTTGCGCGCTCTCTCATTTGCACTAATGTAATTATTTGAGTGTTGTCCCCCTCGCCCGCTCTCTCGTTTGCACACTTGTTATTCTTACGATGTCGTCCCCCCTCACCCGAAGCGCTGGTAATGATAATGGTTTCTTTCGCTCGAGCATAAATATGCACCTCTGTCGAGTGCGTAGCTCATTAGATCGAAAAGGCAGTGTCCTAGTCGCTCATCGCAGAAGGTCATTGTCGCGGTCGTTGCTCATTAGTTCGAGAAGGCAGTGCGTAGCTCAAAATTGGCAGTTCTGATTTCTTCTCTGCAAAGACAGGTAATTTTTTATCGTATTCTTTTAACATTATTCTCATAATCATAGTCAATTAGTGTTATTTAGTTAGTCGTGATTAATGTAGTTTGCATTACGAAGTATATCGTAGTAATTTAGATATAGTTTGTACTATTATTGTGTACATACGGTACCTATAATTTGTTAGTTTGGGGTACGTAATGAGTTAGTGCTAAGGACGACGGTAATGAATGGCTTGTCTTTTTTCGGATGAGTAATCAAATTATTGGTAAGTAGTGAAGTATTCACGCACGCATGTAATCACTGACTTGTAGTATGCTGCTGTCATTACGAATATTCACAGTAATATTTTGTCTATCCCATTTGTTGTAAGGTACTATCAAAACTAATAGTGTGTACCTAAATATTTGGAGAAGGCAGTGCTTAAGTCATTGAAAACACGACAGTGCTGATTTGTTCCCTCAAAAGACAGATAATTTTTTTAGCATCCTATCGACGTTATTCCCGTAGTCATATTTACTGTTATTTAGTTGTATATTATATTATGAAGTAATTATTAATGTTTGCACTAATATTTCATTTGTCGTATGTACTGGTAGGTATGGCTCTACCAGAGCTTCTGGAACACGCGTACGATGAGAAACACCGTTGCCACGCATGGATGATGGGTAACGTGGCTAGTCCTTCGCTGTTCAAGCTGTGGGGGTGGGGTAGGGATCCATGGCCGCTGGACGAGCGCTACGTCCCAACCCTTGGGGCCATGGGCTTGTTGCCCTTTGCGAGGTTGGTCTCCACTAGGCATAAGTTCACCACCGACGGCTGCCTGCTCACGGCACTAGTGGACAGGTGCAGGCCCGAGACGCATACATTCCACTTTCGTTGGGGTGAGATGATGATCACTCTGAAGGATGTCGTGTTCTTGACGGGTCTCCCTCTTAGAGGCGACGCACTTGTTTCAGCCCCTGCACCAGCCGACTGGAAAGAGAGGCTGGCGAACCGGTTCGGCTGGCCTATCCCAGAGAGTGCACATGGTGTCCCCCTGCATGTGGCTTAACAATTTCAATGTGTGCCCGTAGGTTGCAACATCGGAGGTCGTCAGGACACACCTCATCGCGTTTCTTATCCAGCTCTTTGGTTGGAGCATGTTTCCAGCCACACACGATGATATTTGTAATGCCAAATTCATTGGTCTCGCAGAGTTTTTGGTGGACGCAGAGTTCGGGGTGATGCCTTAGTACAACTGGGGATCATCGGTTCTGTGCGCCACATGTCGGGGGTTATGTGACGCTTGCCAGCGTGCCACTAGTGATACCCGCAATATGGCCATCTTCTACGTGCTCCTGTAGCTATGGAGTTGGGAGCACTTCCCTGTCGGACGTCTGACGATCGCGAAGCCAGTGCACCCGTTCGATGAGTTCGCCGACGACCTGATAGATGGGCCCACTATAGGCATGCGGTGGACTACTGCCCATCTGTGGTAGGTGAAGGGCAAACCATCAAGGTGCTACATGCTGTGGCACAACGAGTTCGAGTCGTTGCACGACAGTAAAGTCATATGGACTCCCTGGACAGTGGATTTCATGCTTCGTGTATCGCCACACGGGCTTTCCCTGCATTGCCTAGAGGACGGTGAGCTATGGATGACGACACAACATCTGGTATTCTCGTACATGGTGGAGACTTACGCGCCACAGCGCGTGATGCGACAGTTGAGTTTGCACCAGACCGTGCCCCCTCTAGATGGCAGGTTCCTACCGCATGCCGTGCACCGGTGAGTTAAACTCCATCCGATTATTGTGTGCACTTTCATATGTCTTGCTATGTAACGTCGATGATTCTAGAAATGCAGGCAATCGAGGGCTGGTTGCCATGGTATGGACTGGCGGCCAATGCAATAACAGTGGATGATGGCATGGGTGGAAAGGGCACACGTCGATGTCATCATGGAGCAGTGTTCGTTCGACGTTCAGATGTACGACGAGTATGTGGTACATACCATGGTCACGCAGCAGACTGACCATTCCTCCACCAGATCGCCCTAAGCACATCATGCATGAGGAACGTCTGGACAGCTCCATCGATCCCCACAGTACTTTGCGGCAGCATGACAGCGTAAGATAGTTTAAATATCTTATTGTTCCATTCAATAAATTCATACTGCTAGTTACTGAACCTATTTCATATGTCACTTCAGTTGGAGTAGGCACAGCGCATCACAAGCACGTCGGAGGCCGCCATTAGTAGTCCGGAGATGCCACCGGCCCTGCAGAAGACTATGAAGTTCATCCTAAAGCAGGCCAAAAAATAGTGCACAACCTTACCTGCGGCCATTCCTTGGATCACAGCGCACATGAGCCACCCAGTGGGGCACCATGCTCACCCACCAAGTCATCGCGACCTAGCGAGTCCGGCCGGCCATCACAATCTACTGAGTCTGCATGGCGTCGTAGTACTAGCCGCGCGATCATCCGTGTGTTGTACTGACGAGGAGGTAACTTACGTATGAACCTACATGTTTTTTCCTATTTAGCCTTGCGTTCCACTAACATCATGGCGTTCTCCCGCCGCAGGTCCGTCATCGATATGCATCCCTTTTGCCATCCGCACCACCTGCACAGACTACCGCTCCCTGTCGTTCATCTTTGCTGCACATTCGGGAGGTGTGAGATTGTAGGATCGTCGATGGCAATCAGAGGGGGGTGAATGATTGCAACGTCTAGCGGAAGCTTTTCAAAATTTATTATTATTTTTAAACCTGCAAATCACAGAAGCTCACAAAAAAAAATCCAACCACAATGTATGCAAAACAATCTATATATGTATATATATTTGATGCATGCATGAATCAAAAGGTTAGAAGCTTAACGTTAAAAAAAATAAAAGCAAAATCTAATTAGCCTTACCTAATTACCTTTTCTCACCTAACCATCTTTACTCTTCTCAATGTAACAAAAAGTCATGGCCACATATGCATGTATGTATGCCAATCATCTGATCAAAAGCATATATGTGTCTTACTGTCTTTACACGTGATGGAGTAGATCAAAGCCTCCTGGACGTGGTGAGTTGGTGACCGGGCGTGCACTCGGCCGGGAGCAGCGGCGTGCGGGAAACAGCGCTCATGCACGCGGCTCTAGGCGCATGGATTGTGGGACATGCGACAGCCCTTTCCGTGTACAGCTGACGCGCATAAGACGGCAGGAATAGTCTGGAAACTCACGATGGCCGGATGTTGCTCGGTCGGGAGGAACGCGTGCTGCTTTTTGCTTGGATGACGGGTTGTGTGTTGCTTCGGCTGCCTTTGGAGAGAGCGCCCGAGAATTCTGCACGGGGATCAAGGCAATAAGGAGACGACGAGATGTTGCAGCAAGCAATGCGACCGTGACATGCGCAGAACCGAGACCAAAACCAATCGCTGCACGGGCACAAAAAACGGAGAGCAAAACGCCTCCGCAATCTTTTTCTTCCCAAAACCAGACAGCACCTTCGGACCAAAAAGCCGTGCAAAATCTTAGGACTGGACCACCTTTTTATACGACCGCTACGCCCCGTTTTTCTTTTCCAAAAGCTATGTCCGACTAGTAATCCTATCCCATGCCGCCGCTATCTCTAATACGAACTCGTTTCTTCTCTTCAATCTACTAGAAACCCTAATACCACTCATCCAATTGGGCCTGGACCTTTTTAACTCAACCAGACTTTTAGCCACAACTATTTAAGGGACCCGAAACCCTTCCTAACACGGGTTTTTTACACCTCCGACTTTTCAACCCATCGCGTGTCGAAGCCTCCAGGACCGCACCTCCTGTATCTTCTCCACGCATCATCTACCTTTAATCTCCATGTGCTCCAGCGTGAGCCCGACCACCTCTCGTGACATCCTCGACCGCCCGGACCTCAGATTTCCCCCTCCTAGTCCCGGTCTTCCTCGTCACCGACCATGACCGTCTCCCCGCCCAACCTGCACATGCAAAGACCAAAGAATATTTTTCCCGGCACAAGTTCTCACCAACTTGACCGATATTAGTCCACGCACACACGCACACGCCTCGAATAACAATATTAAGCAATGTTGTCAATTATTCATCATCATAAAAATCCTAGACCTAGCCACATGGTCTTACAATCTCCCCCTTGATGAATACATTGACAACACCTTAAGATAGCATGATAAATTAGCTTCAAATAGAAATAAGCGAAGAACTGAAGCCAAAAGTCTCAAATCTCTCCCCCTCAACACAAGAGATCAAATTTCTTCAATATCTCACAAAGTACACCAAATCTCTCCCCCTTTGGCAATGTAATCATCAAGAAATTTCAAAGAAGAACTATTTCTAAAAGAAGCAATGAGAATAAAAATCTAGAAGCTTTGTAAATTATCCAAGTCACTTTGAATTAATTTAGTAATTTAACCAAGCCATATTTTTAGTAGAGCTATCTAAATCATATAAAGTCATATATCATATAGCAATATCAAAACAAAGTTTTCAATATGATTAGGCGATTTATATCAATGACAGGCATCTCAATAATGAGTAGACCAATTATAAAGAGCACAATGAAATATCACAACAAAAAGTCAAAGCCTAAAAGTGAAGCAAATTTTAACTCTAGACGGGCTAACAGTCTCATGTAATAACTTATTGCTCCACACTCAATTCTTAGGCATGTGGCATGCTTGTAGCATACTTCTTTTCATAATGACATATTTTTTTTGTGATGGTGGCATGCTTGAAGCATACTTCTTTTCATTTTGCGCGCTTTTGTGCCTCTTTTTTTTTACCATGGCATGCTTGAAGCATACATCTTTTCAAATTTTCCTTTATATACTTTTTTTAATAACATGCCAAATTGAGTGATCATAAAAATTGGAACATGAAACATGCGAGCCTCATAGCCAAGAGTTAAATTAAGACTCACAATCAAGCTAATCCTTTTCAATGGACATCGCAAAGTAATAAATATAATTAATCTAGTCAAAGTATTTTGCCATGGCATACTTTTAATTCAAATGTAACAAATTAATTATAACTAGTCATGATCAAAGCTACACAGCATATGAATAAACATGATAGAGATAGCTCCACAACTCATTTAAATTTGATGGCTTGGACTTGTTAATTTAATTGACAAGTATAATAAACAAAACTTCCTAAATTTTTAAACATCAAGCTCCCCCTCAGAATAATCCCATAGGATGCAACACGCCCAACTCACTTCGCAAAAGAACAAAACGAGAAGTATCAAGCATTTCAGGTGAACATCAGGAACTTGAGAATCTAACAAGATGTAAGACAACATCACCTTTTCCACATGGTCTCTCAGAAAGTGAAATCTATTTGAAGCAATCAAAGAGAATGAAGAACTATCAAGTGTTCCAATCAAGCAATGAAGCAAAAGACCGGAAACCAATCGAGCTCATGTTCTCCATCCTTGTCAGCTATTCTTACATCATAGGAAACATCGGTCTCACAGTACTAGGGTTAGTGAAATAAGATCTAGGAATCCAGTACTGAGACACACGACGAACAGGAGCAACAAAACTAGAACCAAAATCACGTGCGTGTGGATGATCAGAATGCCAAAAAGACCGTGAATTATTTGAATTAAATCTCAATCTAGCATGTGAAGCAGATTTAAAACCATCATAAAAATTCTCTGAAAATATAGCTTTCGCATTTGATCTAGGAGCAAAAGACAATGCACGTTTTTGTCTTAAAGTATTCAACCTTTCCTTTCTTTCTTTCTTAGCCCGCCTAAAACAAAATTCATACAAATGTCCATCTCTTCTACAGTAGGTGCAATGAAATTTAACATAACCGGAATTCTTTTGAGATGATGAGCTAGCACCTATATTATTATTCGATGAACTTTGCACAAAGCCAGCTGATTTAAACACAGTTTGTTTTGGTTCAGATTTTATTTCAATTTTTCCAGGTTCAAGAACCTTAACAACATTAGTAGGATTATTCTTAGCATGCTCAACAAAGTTAAATCCTAGACCACGATATTTTCACACTTGTTTTTGACTTGTCTAGAATCATATTCAGATTTTTCTTACCAAAAGAGAATCTCTCTAAAGTGTCCTTAAGATACTCTTTTCCTTAGCCAAAGTGGAACAAGCAGTGCATTTAACAGGTTCATTCGCCAAATTCTTGGAAGCACTAGATTGAGCAAATCTTTCTTTTTCAGCGAAATCATTCAATTGCCTAGTCAAAGCATCAATTTCAATATTTAACTTAGGACAATTTGAGCAAGACATGTTCTCATGATAAAGCATTTGTTGAATAGATTCTTGAGATGAATTAAGTCTAGCTTCTAACAATTCACAATTAGAGCAAGCTTTAGATTGAGCATTTAAAGTACTTGACTCTAAACATGTAGAAAAATTAGATTTAAGCTTTTCAATTTCATCATTAGCAAATTTTAATTTTTCATCACAAGAAACATGTATCAATTTTAATGTATCAAATTTGTCAGTTACATCTCTAAGTTGAACCAGATTTGATGCACTAATAGATCTAATAGCCTCCAACTCAGAATGTAAAACTTGGCAAGACTCACATGATTCATCATCAGGAATTAAAGCTCTAAGTCTATTAATTTCAGAATTTAGACTTTCAACAACACAATTATTTTCTTTCAATTTCTGTTTTGTCTTTTTTAATTCAATAGCAAGTTTAATCAAACCATCTTCAAGCTCATCATATGAAGGTCTTACCTCATCAGGATCACTATCGTCATCATCATTGTTGTTGCCTGCCATGAAGCACATGCCTGTGAAGTCATCGTTCTTCTTCTTCTTGCCTTTAACATCATCATCGTCGTGGTCATCGTCGTTGCAGCTCTCATATTCCACATCGCTCAAATCAAGACGCTCAATAGCCGATATGATCTTTTCAGCGAGCTTGCGACGGAAATTGCCACCCTTGGTGTTGTTGTTCTTGGATGGCCGACGACGATAATTCTTCTCTTCCTTCATCACCTTTCCCTTGAGCTTGGGACAATCCATCTTAATGTGGCCTGGCTCGCCACACTCAAAGCATCTGATCGGACCTGACATGCCACCTCGTTTCCTCATCCTCACATTGTTGAGTGCCTTGTATGCTCGTGAGGAGATCAAAACCAAGTCCTCTTCAGGAAGCTCCTCGAACTGTTCCTCTGAAAAAGAAGACAATGCAGACAAAGAAACACAAGACAAAGTACTCGACGAAACATCCTGCATGGGGTTAGTCACAAGTGCTAAACATGAAGATTTATTAATCTTAGATGGCAAAGCTTCCATCTCATAGGTTTTCAATCTAGAATAAAGATCATCCATGGTTAAAGTATCTAGATCGACAGTTTGATTAATAGTTGTGACAACCATCAACCACTCAGAACCTAAAGATCTCAAAATTTTAGTTGCATTATCTTCATCAGCAGGAATAACACCAACACCACGCAGATCACTCAATATTTTCTCAAACCGAGCAAAGAGATCATCAATGGATTCACCAGGTTTCATAGCAAAATCAGAATATTCTTTTTGATAAAGATTTTTACGCACCTTTTTTATTTTAGTGGTTCCTTCATGATAATCGCAAAGAGTTTTCCAAATTAAATGGGCAGAATTAATATGAGCTACACGATCAAATTCTTTGCGAGAAATTCCTTGAAACAGAAAATTGCGAGCTTGAGCATTTAAATTAACATCTGTTTTATTTAAATCAGTAACAACAGCAGGAACCTCATATGTTGTAGAAACTTTATTCCAAACATCACTACCTTGAGCCTCAATATAAGCTTGCATCCGACACTTCCAAAAAGCAAAATCAGTACCATCTAGCATGGGGGCACGATTCACATACCTCTCTGACGCCATAGCAACCCGCTCTGATACCACTTGTAGGATCGTCGATGGCAATCAGAGGAGGGTGAATGATTGCAACGTCTAGCGGAAGCTTTTCAAAATTTATTATTATTTTTAAACCTGCAAATCACAGAAGCTCACAAAAAAAATCCAACCACAATGTATGCAAAACAATCTATATATGTATATATATTTGATGCATGCATGAATCAAAAGGTTAGAAGCTTAACGTTAAAAAAAAATAAAAGCAAAATCTAATTAGCCTTACCTAATTACCTTTTCTCACCTAACCATCTTTACTCTTCTCAATGTAACAAAAAGTCATGGCCACATATGCATGTATGTATGCCAATCATCTGATCAAAAGCATATATGTGTCTTACTGTCTTTACACGTGATGGAGTAGATCAAAGCCTCCTGGACGTGGTGAGTTGGTGACCGGGCGTGCACTCGGCCGGGAGCAGCGGCGTGCGGGAAACAGCGCTCATGCACGCGGCTCTAGGCGCATGGATTGTGGGACATGCGACAGCCCTTTCCGTGTACAGCTGACGCGCATAAGACGGCAGGGATAGTCTGGAAACTCACGATGGCCGGATGTTGCTCGGTCGGGAGGAACGCGTGCTGCTTTTTGCTTGGATGACGGGTTGTGTGTTGCTTCAGCTGCCTCTGGAGAGAGCGCCCGAGAATTCTGCACGGGGATCAAGGCAATAAGGAGACGACGAGATGTTGCAGCAAGCAATGCGACCGTGACATGCGCAGAACCGAGACCAAAACCAATCGCTGCACGGGCACAAAAAACGGAGAGCAAAACGCCTCCGCAATCTTTTTCTTCCCAAAACCAGACAGCACCTTCGGACCAAAAAGCCGTGCAAAATCTTAGGACTGGACCACCTTTTTATACGACCGCTACGCCCCGTTTTTCTTTTCCAAAAGCTATGTCCGACTAGTAATCCTATCCCATGCCGCCGCTATCTCTAATACGAACTCGTTTCTTCTCTTCAATCTACTAGAAACCCTAATACCACTCATCCAATTGGGCCTGGACCTTTTTAACTCAACCAGACTTTTAGCCACAACTATTTAAGGGACCCGAAACCCTTCCTAACACGGGTTTTTTACACCTCCGACTTTTCAACCCATCGCGTGTCGAAGCCTCCAGGACCGCACCTCCTGTATCTTCTCCACGCATCATCTACCTTTAATCTCCATGTGCTCCAGCGTGAGCCCGACCACCTCTCGTGACATCCTCGACCGCCCGGACCTCAGATTTCCCCCTCCTAGTCCCGGTCTTCCTCGTCACCGACCATGACCGTCTCCCCGCCCAACCTGCACATGCAAAGACCAAAGAATATTTTTCCCGGCACAAGTTCTCACCAACTTGACCGATATTAGTCCACGCACACACGCACACGCCTCGAATAACAATATTAAGCAATGTTGTCAATTATTCATCATCATAAAAATCCTAGACCTAGCCACATGGTCTTACAGAGATTCGTATTGTACATCCGGATTATTTATTGTGAATAATATCATTTCATCTTGCAGCCTTCAATTCAACATGGGGGTGACGATAAGTCCACTGATGATGACACATGCCTCCTAGATGCTTCTAGAGAGCAGTACATAGCGCCAGAGTCTGTAGCTTACGTAGGGCAAGGCTCAGCGTTCTCGGCATACGCATGGTTTGGACACTTCGCTGTCATGTCGTACGGTCAAGGCGAGAGCTCGTTCGCACCACAAAGGGGATTTCTAGAGTCCTTTGTAAATGATATTATTGTGGGCAGCTTGCAATTTGGCACGTCTCAGCAGGAGGACTTCGACCTTTACCGGACCTAACGTACTGTACCTCAGCCTACTGGACCACCGCCAGCCACTGAGTAGACAGAAAGGTCTCCATACCTCCTCCGACCCGGTACACAACCTCTGTACCGACTAATGTACTCAACAGGATATGCTCGTGCGCGACAGAAGACAAGACTACGTATGGACAGGCAAGCATGGCGAGAATATCATAGTGGCTCAGAAGAGTGAGCCATATCGCATCATGTGATGTATTTTTTGTAGTACTATAATTACTTTTAATTATACAAATTCATAATGTATTAAATTATAGAAAATGAAATATTTGTTAAATTCATAGTTAAGTTAATCCGAACAAATGTGGCTAATTTAGACAGCATAAAATTCTTAAGAAATTATATAGTAATTACTAATATATTGGAAGGCTTCACATAACATTTTGTAATTTTTGGAGATCGTTTGCTATATGTAAAAACTCGTAAAATACCAAAATTGTATGAATTTTTTAGAAATATTTGCCACGGATAAAATTCCCCAAAAATTACATTGCAAGGAACATTATGTCAGAAGGCTGTACATAAATTTTGGTAATTTTTTGCGCTCATTTGTTATATTTAAAAATTCAAATAAACACTAAATGGAAAAATTAGGCAGGTAATTAGGCCGGCTAATCAGCCGGCCTAATTACCTGCCGCCTGCTCCCTGGGCAGCAGGCTGCCTGCCACCTAGCCACTGGGCGACAAGTGCCTACCACCAGCAACAGTGCCACGCGCCGCCTCGTGGGCGCTGTCACCAGGCCCGCCGACGGCGAAAATGACATTTTTGTCAATACGTCACGCGTACTGCTATTTTTGTAAATACGTTGTGAAATAGTGCCAAAACTAGCTTTGAATCGGCTACAAACATAGACACAGCCACTATCGCCGTCGTTTTAAACGGATACTGTCAGATACAGAATTTGCATTATGAATTCTATGTGTTTATCTTGCTAGTTTCATAATCAGTAACTAGCACATATATTCAACAACATTTATGTTACATTCATACATGATAAATTTAAAACAAGGTAGTGTATATAGATAACTATCAAACATAAGTCTACATGGTGAAGTTTACAACACTTGAGCTGGCTGACCAAATAGAGCACACAAAAAATAAGTTATGCAGAAGCGAAAGATAAAAAAGGCACCAAAATCCAACAAGTATGTCTCATCTCAACCATAGGCAACTGACTAGGACAGAACCCTAGAAATTGATGTATTCATGCCAAAATCTGCTGTAATAATACCCATAAAATGAATCTTCTTATGCTCCCACTACTCCGGTCTACCAAAATGCAATGCTAGTCCTAGATAACTTAGTCAACTACAGCCAGAGCCTATATTGCACATGTGATTGTAGGGCTAGACTTAGATTTGTGGCAATAGAGTTCAATCCTTAATTGACTCAGGTGAGAAACTCCCCCTATCTACATGCAAGATACCCTCTTACATTTCTCTGTTTATCATATAACTTGCTCACATCTAAATCTAGGTTTTCATTTTATTTTATACCAAAGTAACAGAGAATCCTCCTTTGGTCTAACATTTCAAAATCACCCATAACCACACGCATGTTATTTTGAATATTCTAACTTAGTGAAAACTAGTATGTGGATAAGCATCTACACAATATATGTGAATGTGTTATAGCCAAATTTATATTAGCTACTATATAAACCATGACCTAAGGGCTAGAACAATGGCGATATCAAATTTACGAGGAGGACCAAAGCATACAAGTGGTTACAACTACCATTACTCATATTTTAAATTTTAGTTTATTTAAAATACCTTAACTATTTCTAGTTGGACCCACTTGTTATAGACTTATTAGTTTCAAACTATTCATTAGCACTAATTACTATTCTTACAAGTGGGGTCCACTTTCAGAGAGAGACATAGTGAGTGAAGATAGTGAACAATGATGGCCTTCGGCGAGGGAGGCAGTGGAGTGGCCTTGACTTGGGCAAAATGGAAAGATGGGCTCATGGCCAAGCTCTAGGAAGTGGCTATGACTGAAAAGGTGGTCGGTGGTGGTGATGCTACGGTGAGAGGCAATAGTGCTGCTTAGGTGTGTGATGGCAACCATGTGAGAGGGTGGTTCTTTCCCAGGGATTGAGTGTGCTAGGGTCTAGGGGCTACCGTGGTAGTGCCATGGACGGTTATGAAGAAGTCTCAGCTACAGGCATAGAACCTCAAATCTAAAGGGCGCGCTAGCACGAGGAGGCTACTAGGAGCTCACCAGAGACGGGGTTGAGGTGGTGGGTCAACGGTAAGCAAGGATGGTGGTGAGGGTTCCACGATGACAGCTAACTGTGATGAAGGATAGGGCAATAGCATTGTTAGTTTACTTACTAGGTAGAGATGCTGGAGAACAAAGAATTGCCCAAAGACTTACCAGAGAGAGAGAGGGGGGCTAGTGGCGGCATTCTTGGCCAGAGATAAGGAAGACGATGGCTACCCAACTCTACACTGCATTTCAAAGCAATTAAATGAAAATAAAGTTTAGAGGGAAGGTGAGACACACTATGACACGATCAGAAAGGGGACAAGCTCATCGGAGTTGTCATAACATGGTGATGTGCTCGTCTGCGTCGAGAATGACGCTCAGTTTCTCGGCGTTTCAAAGAGCTAGGAGCTCAGGGAATGTGCGCAAGAGACCAAGAGAGTGAGTTGATGAAGAATGATGCATGGAGGAGCTTAAATAGGTGAGGAGAAAGGCGTGAGAAGGATAAGAAAAATGGCAGCCGAGGCGAGAAACTCATGGCACATGGTTCCTCCATGTGAATGAACAAAGGAAGGGGACAAAGGGGAGGTTGCAGATGTAGTGATGGCACTGTGGTAATAAGACAGGGCAGGGCTAGTCACAGAGGTTGCATGCAATGGTGTTACGGGCAGGCACGACGTAGCGTAGAGGTGGAAGGAGATGGTTGACGCGTGAGGGAACTGCAGAGTAGGTACCGAGCCTAGGGTGCAGCAAAGGAGAGGGGGAAGGAGCAGAGATGAAGTCACGGTCGAGCCAGAGGTGCAGCCATGTAGGAGCCTAGTGCAAGCACAAGGTGCAATGAGATGGCAACGCATGGGCCCAACACATCAGCAAGAGGGGAAGAAGTCCTAACAAGTGGGGTTCGGTCCCACTTGTCAGTGACGGGAGTTAAATGAATAGGAGAAGGCACAATTTGTGAGAATACGCCTTCACAAGGCAAGAGGTGGAAAAGAGAAATGTTGCCAGCTGAGGTGGATGGAGATGCCATATTAGGTGGGCCCCACATGGTAGTCAGAGGGGAGAGGGAGTAATTGATTTTTAAATTTTTATTTTACTTTGTGAATTTGGGTGATTTTTAGATATTGGAAACGAGCTTCAAAATTTATGAAAATTTTTGTAGAAGCTCCTAACACAGTACAAATTCTTGTATAATGTTTTCAAGATTTTTTTCTTTCTTAGAGTTTCCTCAAAAATTCCTTGAATGCCATTTGTGCAACATACACTATATTGACTTGAAATTTTTTTTGGAACATGCTAAAAAATGTTTAAAATTTTATTTCTAGCGCAATGAACTTATTTTTGAGTTTGTGAAATAGTTTGTACTATAAATTTTCCTATACCATTTAATGGATCATCTTTTCAGATTCGATTTTTAATTCAAATTGAATTCTATCAGTTGTATGTTTCTTGTCCAAAAATTTATATTTACATGTTATTTTTTCCAAGTGAACTCCAATCAAAATATAAGGAAATAAGATGCAAGCAAAAAGTTTAAAATTTTTCTTGTTTTGAAACTTCCTGAAATCTAGGATGTTAAATAAAAGTGATACAATCATTTTCATAATTGTCTCCATGGCATATCACTTACGCATTCCGTGTGGTCTACGGCCATGACCGGCCCTCCATCTGGACATATGAATGGGCGACTTGCGCAATGCCAGAGTTGATGGGCTCCTTCGCGAGCGGGGACATTTGACAGCGCCTACTCCAGGCACAACAAAATATCACATTCAACATTGGCGTTTGGGTCTGGCTCTGTCTTCACCGCCGTCCAGCTGCTTCATTGGGTGCGGGACCAAGCCAGTAGTGGGCCGGGGGACCACCGGCGCTGCCCCCTGCTGCACGGCAAGGTACGTGCTGCCTGTCCCGGAGAAGATCATTCGCGGCGATCCTCGTCAAATGGCTTGACACTTCTGCATCCGGAGCCACAACTTCCGTCATCGCTAGCTATCCCTCGTTCCAGCTCGAGGACGAGAGATCGATGTCACGTGGGGTCAGGTCTACACGAGGTGCAAGAAAGGAAGGCATCGGAGCAAAGCGATAATTAGTTGCTTTCCTTTTCATTTTATAAGAGACTATTTCCCTAAGTTAGGAGATGTTTCCTTTCGGTTGTAACCTCTCCCAATTAAAAGGGCGCAAGCAAAGATTAATCTCTTATCTTCTTAGTCTTCGCTCTCTCCCAGCCTACTCCATGTGCACCCTCCTCCTGCGCCATTTCTTTCTCCTGCCACCACAGCACCACCTCACCATCATTTCTTTTAAGCCAAGGCCGCCTACCCATCACTCATACCCGTCGCGTCCCTACGTTCAGGACTCGACACTGCTATGAAAATTAAATATTAAAAAGATGTTACATAACTATATACGTTTGCATTTATTTTAGATCTCTAGCTAAATTTCAAGTATTCGCTAATGTTCTTGACTTCTAAGTGAGGCTAAAAGGATATATTATTCTAATTATTTTTCAGATGTTAGTACTAAATTGTTAAACATTTATCTACGATAATCGCATATGATTTTGGCAAGTATAACTAAAGTCGGTATAATATCTACTACAATCGATTTGTTTGAAAGCTAGTTACTATAGTATAACCCAAAAGCCATAAACATGAAGCCCAAAAACCTAGCCTATATAAAAAAAACAACACACATAAATCAAAATCTTTATTACTATTATAAAAGGAGGAGTTGGTGGTAGGTCTGTTCTCTCCCACCCTTTCTCACAAATGGCAGCGCCGACATGTGGCCCCAACGCGCTGAATCTTCTCCCCCGTCTCCCCTATTCTCCGCGTCTCCCCGCCTCCTCCTCCCCCCGCTCCGCCGTTCTTCGCTGCTCCATCGTCGCCTCCTCCCCTCCCTCCTCCGCCGCTCCATCATCCTCGCCTCCTCCCCTCCCTCCGCCGCCCATCACCCTCCATCGCACCGCCTCCACCTCCCTCAACTCCCGCATCCCTCCATCCGCACCGCCGCAGTCGCCGTCACCGACGACGATGCCCTCTCCGACGCTGCAGCGATCTCCTTCACGTTCGCCGCCTGGCAGAAGGCCCGCCCAAGGTCCCTCGCCGGCTTCTTCCCGAGATCCCACCATCTCGACCTGACCCGCGGGAGGTGGGCGTACACCGCGGCGCAGCCGAGGCGCTACTCCATGGTGCTCACCAAGTTCATGGTCCTCGGCGTGGACCTCTTGTGCAAGTACTCGTGCTCACCGGAGCTCGCCACAATGCGCACCGTGGTGGACCGGAAGCGCAACTGCGAGGACATCCTCATGAACTTCGTCGCCACCAAGGAGGCCAGCGAGGGTCCCGTGCTGGTGGAGGCCGGTAGCATCAGGGACTGGGGCGACCCAAGGAACGACACCAACACCAGCGCCGACAAGGAGGCCGACGCGATGAAGACCGTGGGCCTGAGCTCGAGAGCGGGGACGGGGCACTGGGAGAAGAGAGGGGAGTGCATCACGGAGTTCCACCGGCTGCTGGGAAGGATGCCGCTGCGGTACAGCTACGGCAAGATGGTGGAGGCGGCCGGCGGCGAGCAGGGGCTGTGTAGCAAAGGCGACCGGCTCATCCGGTGCGACCAGGAATAGCCTACGCTTCTTGCGACGTCGGTGTGGCACTGTAAGTCTTCAGCACTCACTGCAAAAATATGATAATTGTAGTATGTTGTAGAACAAACACTGTAACAACTTTCAGACAATACTAGACTCGATATAATCGATTTTGAAGCTCCATAATCCGGACCTTCTCCCAACTAGGTCCCGATCTATCGCCGTTAACAATAGTTTACTCTAAAACCACATGCACAATAATAGACCAAGAGTGGTTTCTTTTATATTGTGGCTTATAAATTTTAGCTTATGGCTTTTGAATTCTAGCTATTTGCGAGAGAGACTACAATGAGGGAGATAATCGCATATGATTTTGGCTGGTATAGTTGAAGTCAGTACAGCATGTACTACAATTGACTATTAGATTCGGTCTTAAAAACATACCGTTTGAAAGCTAGTTACTATAGAAAGCAAAATTATAAGTCTAAAAGAACCCAACCCAAGAAAACCAAATTTAGACACAAGTCCATTCCAACTTGATCCTCGTTAGTCCATAAATATGACATACAATACATATGCAATATTACCATAGCCCTCAACCAATTTTCAAACCAATTCACCACTTTTAGCATCAACACATGCCATGGCAAATCTGACCAAAACATGTCTGTTGTAGTCTATACTTTCCAGAATGTCTCTAGAAAGCCTAAACATCTCCGCACCTTCCAAACCCTCTCTAGAAACCTCAGACATGTCCCATTGATCTAACCATCATGCACTGGTTGGTCAAATCGGTCATCATGTCCATCAGTTTGATCTGCCCTATAGGACAATGGTAAGACTGGCTCTGCACAGCGATCAGACTAGCTCTAGGCAAACTATTACTCCCAAATCAAACTCAAACTCGATAACATATGCCAATCATAGTCAATTACTCATTACAAATCATGGGTTAACCTCCACATAGTTATGCTACCAAAAATCTGTCTTAGATCCGCACCAACTATATTAGCTAGCCTATGTAAATATATGCGTTGACGGTTTTGTCATTCAATAAAAAGAGAGATTTTCAGAGCCACTATAGCTATAAACTTTAGGAAGAAGTTCATATATCATCTCAAACTTTGCTCGAAAGTCCGTCTAGCACCCGAACTATGAAACCAGACATCTGACCCCCCCCCCCCCGAACATTACAATCCAGTTTAAGTAACACCCTGACCTAGTTTTGTAGGGTGATATTGCCTGCATGGTGCGATAAGTGGACTATTTTGCTACATAAGATGACACGCTAAGCAAGTTAGGTCAATAACAGGCAGGGCCTATAGGAGCTTCTCCTCTACTGAGCTTCCAGCCATGCTTCCATGGATACCATCGCCTGTTGCTCTCTCCCTCTCTAGTTTTGATTTGGGGGGAGAAGCCCTTGTAGGTCCCGTATGTAATTCACCTAAATTTGGCAAGCGTATTATCCTACATGACAAAAGCGTCCACTCATCTTACCATGTTGGTAATGCCACAATGCGAACCGGGTCAAGGTGTTATTTGAACTGAATTGCAAAGTTCAGAGAGTCAGATATCTGGTTCATACTTTAGAGTGTTGAACAGATTTCCAAGCAAAGTTTGGGAATTATATGAACTTTTTCCTAAACTAAAAGGATCAGATTTGGCTGGTTGTATCTCAAAACAGAGCTAGGAATAAAACAGAGCAAGTGCACGCATTTTGTTAACTGGATACTCTCTCCGGTCTGAAATACTAATCAAATTTGTATCAGGGCATGTCAAAATTTTCTAGCTTTGACAGTTAATATATTTCTAAATATTTAGAATAACCACACAAAAATTATTTGATTATATTTATCATGAAAATCATTTTACTAATATTATAATTTATATCTACTTACTAATCTGCTATACTAAAAATTAACGGTCAAAGTATCATCCTGCTGGTTGTCCAAAGTAAAAAAAAACTTGTATTTCATATCAGAGGGAGTATCATTTCTGTATGGCCCTGTACGCGTTCTACCATATCAACTAACTTATCTATCACCTAGTCACCAACATTTGGAAAATTTATGAGTGAATTGTTTTCATTTTTCAATGGTAAACCCTCTGAAACCGTCAAGCATTCACTTGATTTTTCTAAGATAAAAATGCACTTTAGGTATTGTACTTTGATAAATTCTTGTTTAACTTGTTCATCCTAGCTAGGGGTATTAATTAGATCCAGATTATCCGTTTTATCTGATATTTGTATTCGGACTATTTGATATATTAAAACTAAAAAAGTGCCAAACTTATCTTTATTATTCATTTTATTTAGCGTATATGTCTGGACTATTCAATGTTGACACCTCTAATCTCGGCGAGATTCCTGTCGCCAGTTAGTCTGAACAGGAGGTCTGGTTGAATCCATTTCCGAGTTGAAGCCGAGGTAGGCAGGCCGTTCCAAACGACTTCAGCTTCTGACTTTTTTTTATTTTCGGTTCATGTAAATTAGAAGCCACTTGGAACATACCGGCTTCTAATTTTAGCTTATTTGGCTTTTTAGGTTTTTTTAAATTTTTTTTCTTCTTATTCTTTTGTATTGTCCGTAATGATATAATAATTTTTTTAATTTTTCTCTCAGAAAAACTATCAATTATTACCGTACAATTTTGCCACAAACTAAAAACTACGGTTAAAAGCTGGAGCCCGTAGCACTAGCGCGAAGCGATGGGCAGGCTTCGGTACGAGAGCTTCGTTCTTCGGTCGTTGCGCGTCTCGTTTCTGCACCTCAGACGTTCTTCGGTCTGCTGCAACACAACCCGCACCAATCGACTGAGAGAGAGAGAGAGAGAGAGAGAGAGAGGAAAAAGATAGAAAAATCGGGCAGCGCCTCAGACGTTCTTCGGTCCGCTGCGAAAGCAGTCGCATCAATCGACTGGGAGGGAGAGAGAGAGAGAGAGAGAGAGAGAGAGAGGAGAGAGTAGTCAAGCATCGACCTCAACCTCTGCCATACGTCGAGAATTGCTGCTAACTAGCCACACAGGCGTGGCGCAACGCCACGCCAGTTACCATGTGGACCGAAGTAAAAGAGGGAAAAATTCACAGAAAAAAGAAAGCGAAGGGGGTTTTTCGCAAAAAATCGTGGGCCTTTTCGTAATAAAAGGAGACCAGAGGGGTTTTTCGCAAAAAACCGAGGGCTTTTTTGGAAGAAGTAAGGGCCTGTTCGTAATTACGGGAAACCTCGGGTCGCTACCCAGCAAAAAAAATATGCAGGGGTTTATTCAAAAAAATGTAGGGACCTTTTTGCGATAACGGAGGACCTTTACGTAATTTTCCAAAAACCCAGGAAAACAGCCTCGGCCGGCCGTACGCAAATTTCCTTCGCCACGCGCCGGCCGGCCGAAGCGCAGGGGCGACGTGGCTGCTCTCGCCATCCAGGAACTCCCCCGCTAATGTATAGGTTATGATGTGCACCTGAAGAAGCCTACTAAGAAGCGTCCAAAAACTCCGCTTCGCGTACACAGTAGTGTACTACGACTTTGACTCTATTCTATAACTCAACTCACGCTCAACCTTGAACAACTTTTTCAATGTTAGGTTCGCCAGCACTAGTATCCATGTTTTCATGCTATGATGTCCACCTTAATTAATTGTCATCTTCCATCAAGAAATTATGTCATCGGTCAGCTCTGCATATTTTTGTTGGAGGTGAAATTCATTGCAATTCAGGTCATTGTGCATTCATGCGGGATTAATCATTAACGATTTCTTCAACAATCCATTGTCTACTACAGGTTATTGCAATAAGATTCACACATATAGAGTTTAAGATGGAATTGCAAGCTTTCAACACAATATGTTATTTTGGGCTATGTTTGATCGAGGAAACTTCGAAAAAAAATCAATATTAGTTGTAGTGATAACTGAATTTGATGTTTAATTCACTGTTTGATATATTGCAATTTGAATCGCTTGTGCGACCATTATAGAGTCTTTGACAACATTCGATTTTAGAAGTTTGCTGACACTCTTATGGCAGCTAGCATGATGCTCTCCAAATTTTGCTATTTGAAAGTGAATATTTTGCTCCAATTTCTGTTTGAGATTAATGATTTAAAGTTTAAGGAGTTTATTTTTTCATTGATACTACAACATTTTGTAGTTATCACAGCTCGATATGATGGGTCTGCTATAGTTTACACTCCAATGATTGCACGAGAGTTCTTTTAATCTGTATAATTCCACAAGAGCAGTTTTAATCATATCATAGATTTTAGTTACTTTTATAGCCGGTAGTTTGACATACATGATGTCACATGTACAAGTTGCTCTTTCAATGAATATTGTTTGCTGAGTTTTGTATTCCAGGTGGATCATGTGAGATTTCATGATATGAGTTCTTCGTTATCTGTCCAACATCATAGGTGATGTTTTGGCTTATGCCGGTTTGATAGTTGAGCATTTGTTTCAGGAGATTAGTTACACAGACTTAGACTTTGCTAGGGTTATAAATTGTGGAAGACCCAGTTTTAATTGCCTATTTTGTTGATAGCTGGTGTTTGAACCTATTGGTTATTCACTCAATTTTACTTCGTGAAAAGCATTTGAATAAGACTATTTCAATATTTCTTATTCATATTAGTACGATAGCTAGACTTTTGAGGCACAAGTTTTTTTTTACAAAAACTTACTTTGAACAGATTGTCATATTTTGGCTACAGGAGCGAATTCGTTTCAAGGTAAAGATTGTTAAAGTGTGATTCAAATTTTTCATCATGTATGTGTCAGACACTGCACTAGACATGGAGTCGAGTGATGCCAGCGCCAAGCTGTGTAAGACGTGGCAATAGCTAGCGCATCTGACTCTGATTTGGTTTCCTTCTTTATTGAAGACTATTATTCCCTAGCTTATAAATATACTATTGTAATCAATAGGAAGAGCAAGAAGCTTATTATAAACATCTCTTTATATAGTGAATTTCGCTTTCGTGTATCCATGTTTTTTTAAATGGTTTTCACGTAAAAGCCTGCACCATGCTGTGTAAGACGTGGCAATGGCTAACTCATCTTACTCTGATTTGATTTCCTTCTCTATTAGATACTATTATTCCCTAGCTTATAAATATACTATTGTAATCAATAGGAAGAGCAAAAGGCTTATTATAAATATAATTTCATATAGTGAATTTCGTCTTCGTATATCCGTATTTTTTTTTCTAAAATGATTTTTTACGTAAAATTCGTGTCTCTCATTTTCTTAATCATCTATTTTGCAGTGCATTTTATGGCACCACCTTTATGGATCAATTCGCCCTATTTCCGAGAAAGCTTAAGCGAGAATCAAACCCGCCATTGGCACCAAACTGTGGTTTGAAAATTGGCACCAACCATAACCACCGTACAAAATACATTTTAATTATGTTAGATAGGAAAAGAGAATAAAATTACTGTATACACACAAATATGGGTACAAACAGCTATTTTTATAACTAGGAAGCCTCTTTTATACTCCCGAGAGTACATACTTCCACATTTGAAATACCATTTAAACTTATTGATCATTATACCACAGTTATGGTGTCATTTAATACTACATTGGCTCAATAAAAACCACATGACAGGAAGGAAAACTATCTAACAGTTGGGACAGATATGGTCATATCATTAATACTACATGACTCAGTAACAGTGGATGCCTCTTCATTTGCGACCCTTACATGGAAATATGCTGGGTGCTTAGGCTCAGCCAGGATCATAGTCTTGCTGCTTAGCATTTTCACAACATCTGACATGGTCGGTCGATCAGCTGCATTCTCTTGTACACACAGCAATGCAATGTTGATGCACCTCATCACTTCTGCCGAGTGACACTTGGGAACCAATGATGCATCAACGAGTTCAAGCCATCTTCCCTCTTCCCATAACTGCCATGCCTGTATGGAATATCATCACACAATGTAGGTAGGACACCAGATAAACAAAACAATTTTACATGTTACATGTGTCATGTCTATAAACTCACATATCCAAGGAGATTGATGAAGTCCCCACATTGATGAAAACTGGAATTCCTTTTTGCGCTAAGGATCTCGAAAATTAGAACACCAAAGCTGAATACATCGGATTTGATAGAGTAGAGGCCCTCGGAAGCATACTCGGGAGCCATGTAGCCACTAAAATGATATATAATATATGTCAAATCATGTATGTTGTTGACTTGTAATATAAATGTTCATAAGTGGACTAATTTATATGGAACTTACTATGTACCAACCACTCTTCTTGTGGTGTTTCCTTCAGTGTTATTTGAGCTAAATATTTTTGCTAGCCCAAAATCTGAAATTTTGGGATTCATTTCGCTGTCCAAGAGAATGTTGCTTGGTTTAAGATCTCGATGTATGACACGCAATCGGGAGTGCTTATGTAGGTAAAGAAGTCCATGTGCTATTCCTTCAATTATTGCTAGACATTTGTACCAATCCAGTAAAGCTCTTTTATTTTCATCTGCATATCAATTAAATGTTAGTATAACAAGAAAAAGAACACATCAAAAAATAATCACAAGCTGGACACCTCAATTATCGAGGGAATGAAACTATAATCACTGGGCTGCTGGAAACAAAATCCTGAGTAATTTTTAGTCATTCTGAAGCATCGATATGATAAAACAATATCTAACCTAAACTCAGAATGCAAATATATACCGAAGATAAATAAGTCCAAACTTTTGTTTGGCAAGTATTCATAGACCAATATTTTCTCCTCTTCTTGAGAACAACATCCCAAGAGCCTAACCAAATTCCTGTGTTGGAGTTTGGCTATGAGTTGGACTTCATTTTTGAACTCTATGAAACCTTGTCCTGAATGTGAAGCAAGTCTCTTAACTGCCATCTCCAGTCCCTCAGAAAACTGGCCCTGGGAAAAAAAATATTCAAAAGTTCTTCAATGATATTCTGCTGCAATCAGGTTGCTTTATACTGCACAAGTCAATTCACAGTTCCCAGGAAACGAGTAAAATTTAGCTATATATTTGGCAAATGACATAGGTATAGGGAGGTGCGTTTAGTCGTGTGACAAAATTTCAAGTTTGTTTACCTTGTACACAGCGCCAAAGCCACCTTGTCCAAGTTTGTTTTCTTCTGAAAAATTACCTGTAGCCTCCAGTACCTGATCAAAGTCAAACACCGAGAACTCTGTATTCTTTCCATCCAGTCCCAAAGCTAGATCTTCCTCTCCCTGCAAGTTCCCAGTACGCCTTTCTTGTAATCTCACTTTACCTGTACTTGAGAAAATCTCTTTAATGTTTTGTTATATGTGATGAACATACCATTAATTGCAAGTAATAACAATATGATGGAACATTTCAGCGACTAACCCACCTTTTCTGTAAAAGATGAAGCAGAGAGATGCTACCACTATAGGAATTACAACCATGGGAATTGCCCAGAGCTTGCTCATATGCCCTAAAACATGATAACATGCCAATTAAGCGTTCATCAGCAAGCAATGATCTCTGACAATCTTTTGTTTGAGCGCATGTAGACAGAAATTAATTGTTCACATGCATACTTACTCTTGTGTTTCGCCTTGGTCGGAACCATCGGAGCCGGCGCCGGCGCCGAGGGCCCGACACGCACCATGGGTTCGCTCTGGTAGATCGAATACGTCTCGTACCTGAAATAACACCGTATGACATGGATCTGTCCTCCCATGCGCACGGACATGGTGGAGTTCATCATGCCGAAGATACGATGGAGACATGCCAAGCAGTCGCCGGCGGACAGGTCCGGCGTGCACTGCGCCATGGAGTACACCCTCGGAAAGGTTAAGCCGCTATCCATGATGCCCGTGGCGAACCGCCTAGCCGTGCTGGCCGCCTTTTGGACCGTTTCCGTCAGCAACTCATGGATGAGGCTGGTGATGTAGCGGACGTTGTCAGCGTCGCCGGTGATGTTCTTGATGTTCCACCTCTCAAAGGGCGTGTCATCTTCTGTAGTATTGTAGGGGACGAGAATGCTCTCGTTGGAGTAGACGCCGAGGCAGTCGCCGTAATAAACCCCGCCCGTGTAGTTCATGCACCATGGCTGCATTTTCTCGAACGAGTAGGCGACGCATTCGGCGCAAGCTGAGTCGTTGACGATGTCGCCGCGGCAGAGTGCGAGCCCGTATACCACGTCGGGGACTTGGCCGACGGTGGCGGTGGCGAAGTGTTCGGGGGAAGAGGAGGTGTTCTTTTGGATGGTGGCGGAGAGAAGTTTAAGGTTGTCGCAGAATACCCCACCTACATCGCCGGCCGCGAACGGCATGAGGCCGAGTATGAGTAGGACGCCCGCGGCGTTCATGGCTAACTTGCCTGCTCCTTCTTCTTCTTCCAGGGATCAACTCAGTCTTATTTATCACCATCATTCAAGGACCGGTTGCTTTCAATGGTCAATACATTTGAAACCGTCACGCACGCTTTCGAGAATCATTCACTTGATTTTTTTTTTCAGACAAAAATGCACTTTAGGTCTTGTACTTGGATAAATTCTTCCTTTTAACTTCTTGCTATCCTACATATCCTTATCGATAAGTCCCCGTATTCTTTAGAAATCTTAGGCGGGTATCAATCCCACGTATATATATATGGTTTTCAGTTATTGGAAACCATTTAAATTATCTAAAAAAATTGAGGGAGGTAGAGGTAGGGAGCTGCTCCCTCGGTCTCGGTCTCTATATATATAGGTTGTTTTAGACATTACGCAATCTCCATTATCTAACTTTGATCGTTAATTCTCATAGTAATATGTTAACAATTATAAAAATAATATATTCCGAAAATATTTTTCACAACAAATCTATTGGTATTATTTTCCATTTTTTAGGAGGAGATTAATGTCAACATCGGCTGTCGATTTCAGTGATCAATAAAGCTACAATCAATTTCCACAAACCGTCTTGACTCCGCTACTCATAAATTGAAGACACTATAGATCCGACGTACCCACCGATCCTACTAATCAAGTGCTTGACTAGCACCAGTGGCGGAACAAGAAATTGGTCACGACCAGCACTGACTTACAATAGACAAAGATTATTTCCAAATCGCATTCAAATGATGTCATACCAAATATTGGATAAATTATATGAAACTTGAGCTACGTGCTAACAATGTAGCAAATTAAATAAAAAACACAACAAAAAAAGTAGACTAGAGCAAGTAAGATTTAGCACCCAATTAACGCAGACTTGGTCCATTACAGTAGACCAATAGCTTTTCTCTACGGCTCCATCTACGTTCAAATCTATATAGACAAACCAACACACATAAATCAAAATAGGACATAAAACTACAGTGACAAATTTATAATGATTTTATACTGGAAGTATAAATTACAAGTAAACATACCATGAATCACTAGTATACACATGTTTTGAAAAATGCAGCAAGATTGTATGGTCGATTGCGGGGTGAATGACTCTGACAATTTTTCCTCTAGGTGTTCAGTAATCTTTTCACTTCACGAGCTATGAACTACTATGAAGATCAAGATTGAACTTTCTAACACCGCAAAACAACACCCACAAGCAAGAACCAACAAAAACAGCAAATCACCCTGTAATGCCGGTCGGGCTGCCAACTATGAGGCGGTCTAAGCGGCAACCCCAAACTGGTTTGACCCATGAGCAATGTGACCAACAGCTTCCTAGTGGTTTGACCGCTCCCCTACAGACAGACTGAAAATAACATGATTTCAAATAGGGAATTCCACCTAACTTTTGAAATACTTGATCAAATCACACCAAATTTGAAACACAGCTACTGATAGAGGGGTGTTCGATTTTCACGACGTAGGATCTCACTTGAAGGGTAAATATATGGCTAACCTAAAATCCCGTGAATTCTGATAAACGAAAGCACACGATTGTCTATCTCGATTACAGACTTCCATGTACCGGAGTTCAACTATCAACATGCTCTGGATTTCCGTCTTCTCACCACACCAAGATAGACGACATTGCTTAAACCGATATTTCTAAATGAAGTTACCATCGATAGTTACTGATATTTCTAAATGAAGTTACCATCGATAGTTGGTGAAGTTACTACTGAATGCTCATGGCACACAACCGGTGGTAACGTTCCTCAGAAGATTTCGTAACTTTCCTCACAATGAGTAGTAACTTGACTTGCATGCTTGCAGCAGGAGAGAGAAAAGAATAAATACACTTGATTTGTGATTTTTTATCTTGTTTACAAGCTAAAAAATATAATAATTCTTTTACCAAAAATCCAATTCACGATCCGTTTTCACCGTTGTGTTCAAAATTACAAACTTAACAAAACAAGATGCATGTTGAACAAAACAAGATCCGTCGCCACCTATTCAATGCGCCGTACCCTCTGCCATCGCCCCACATTAGCCACTCGCCAGTGTCGTCTCCAACTTTTCCTATCGACCACTACCCAATGCTGCTCCTGCCCACAGATGGCTGCACCTGCCTCGCCAGTGCATGCATCAACCCAACTTCAGCCATGTTCCCTCCATCACCGCCATGCACATTCCCACGCCCGTGGCCGCATGCCTGCCGGTCGACTGTTGCCACCGAGCGCATTTGCGCCAACCTAACCCAGTGCTCATTTTATTTTCCACTACGCATTGCCAATCGCTTCAGCGTAGGTCCTTGTGGATTTGACTCATGTCTTTGGTTGCATGCAGTTGCCTCGCTGTCTAGCTAGCACACAGACCTTCGCCTTCTAGTGCCAGGTGCTGCATCGCCGGTCGTTCAGTTCCTGCCCTCATGCGTCATCTCAGTTGTGTCACCAGTAGCTGTCCGAGATCTTCGACGCCACGATTGCATCTATCTCGTGACGACTATGGAAAGGCAGAGCAGAGGCAGGACTACATGAAAAATGTAGGTAATTTCTTAAGGATTGCACAAAGTCCAAGGACGTGATTTTTTGATGAGCAGAATAGAATTTATAAATTTTAGGAGATTACTATCCAGAACTGGGTTATTATTAGACGCAGCCACAGGAAATTAGTAATTTGACTAATTTACTAATAGAATTGAATTTTGGCATACCTAGAAAGTGATAGATAATTTATGTAGTTTCTGAAAATATCACAGTTCAATATATTTGTATGTGTAGATTGGAAGATAGGAAAAATATTAAATTCGCTGTCCAGAAGATGACATATATGTCTTCTTGGTTACAAATAGGGGTTTAGATGACTTAATATGGATACGTGATCATCTAAGAAGTTATAGAAAATTTTGTACAGATTCCACAACTGGTATTATTTGCTACGTTGAGATGTGAGAGTTAAAAGTTATGATAATTTTAGTACTGGGATAGGACGGGTGATTGTCTGGTAAAGAGGAAAGTTGTGGATTTAGGGATCATGTAGTAGCATTGTTGATTACGTGTTGTTTTGTATTATTGTAGCTTGTATTGAGTTTGGGTGTCTGCTGTAGGAGGAATAGCGCTTGGTATGTTGTCCTTCTAATCAAATTGTATGTCGCAACTAAAAGGTAAGTGTATTATAGAATAGTATTTGGGTGCTTGCAATTGTAATTAAAAGAATACATGCCATGACTAATCATATGACAATGCATATTTTATATTGCTCTCATGCTTACGTTAAGATGATGGTGGTGATGGTGAGAATTGTGGTAGAGTAATGATTATAACATTTGTTTAAATGCTGAAATTGAACTAAATGAAATAATAATAATTGCATTGTATCTTAAACATTCATATTACAAAGAGGTAACCTATGTAGCCCTCTAGAGCCAATTTTGTGTGGGCGACCCACAGGAGTGGATAGAGAAAGACCTACTTCGGTAGTCACCTCACGGGAGTGGAGGTCTCACCTACTTCGGTAGTCACCTCACGGGAGTGGAGGTGAGACCTTGTATGAAACAGGAGAGGGTAAGGGTGTGTCATGGATGGGTGAACAATCAATTATACTGGTATAAGCAATAGATGAGTTGAGACATGTGTATAAGTATTGCATTGCATACATGGAAAGTGAAGAGTGATTTAAGATATGAGATATGTGAGTGGGAAATAATGAAAATGATTATGAGAAATTGAGTTAATGATAAAAGAATATGAATTGTTAATAAGATGACGCTACACTTATTATTCTGCTTTGTACTTACTGAGTCATTAACTCATCCTTACTTATTTGTTATATTTAGGCGATCGTTGGAGGCGACATACATTTGGGGTGGAAGATACTGCACACTTATAGCTCTTTATTCACTTAGAGTTCAATAATTTACGATCATATTCAGTTGAGACAATCCATGTAATAATTAGATGATTAATAGTTCCTTTAGCTCTCTATGGTTCGCATTGTTGCTACTAGATGCGTACCTTGGTTTAGCTTTATATTTGATCCATCTTTACGATTAGTTGGTTCATCTTAGAGTTAAATTTAATGATTATCGTGTTGCTGAAATTCATGATTTTGGTTATGTTGTATGATCATGTTTGAATTATAGCTGTTAGTAAGGTGCAAATAATGGTTAAAATTGGTAGTGGTAGGACTTGTTGGTGACATTTTAGGCTTTTGTTAAGTTAGGGTGTTACACTTGGTTCTCCCCGCTGCGTCTAATCACGCTGGTAAGTTTCCCTTGCCCACCCCCAGCTCATGTGTGCCCCTTTCCCTTTTCCTCCCCCTCCGGCGTCGTCGCCCCTTCCTCCTCCCTATGCCCGAGCACCCTACGCCACCGCCGGCCCACCTCAGTGTCGCCTGAGCCCCAAAACCGCCTCCCATTTTTGTGGTCAGCCTCACCTAGGCATGCTCATTGGAGCCGTGCACTGCCACTGTGCGCCCTACTCCATACTCTGCTCTGTTTTGAAATAGAGGAGAACCTGTTTGTCATGTTTGCTATGTATACATGAGGGCCTAGTACAATTGAGTGTCTAATTAAAGTAATTCGTATAATAAAATTTCATTAGTACTAAGTTTAAAGCATGAAAATTTAAATTAAGGGTTAAGGAAAATATACTCTATCTATATATTTTCAAGAACCCAGGAAGGACCCCTTTTGTAAATAAATGGCTAATTAATTTACAGAAATTAATTTGAATAGTGTGTCACTAGTATGTCAACAATTATTAATAATTATCTTGGGATAGACTTAGCTGTTAATAATTAGTATATGATCAACTTTAGACTTCAAATGTTTAATTCAATAAAATATAATTTAGCCAAAATAAAGAGAACAAAATATTGAATATTAAATCTTGATTAATTGCATGCCAACAACGATTAGCAAGTTAATTATTATATAAGAATAACTACTGTATTAATATTATTTCTATGTCCGAAAAGTCGAGAGGGCCCTTTTCCAAATAGTACTTAAATAATTGAGGTAATTAAAATGAATATTAGGTCACTAATATTTAAATGAAAATACAAGGATTTAATTGAAGAATGTCTTTAAATATAATTAGTATTTAATTAGAGTATCGACTTTAAATTAACGGTTTTCTTGTAGAATAGTTATATAGAATTGAAAGTCAATTATGATCTGATAGTTTTGTTTTAGAAGCTCAAACATTAACTGAAGGCCCTACTAAAATATAATCCTTATCATTAGCATGCCGTCGACATAATATGGAATTATAGAAAATAACTATTTGGATTTTTCCTGCATTGAAAAGACATAATATGGAATTATAGAAATTAAAAAGATTTAATCTGAATAACATGAACTTCAACTAATTCAAAACATGCTTTATTTGAGTTCCTTGAGTTTAAGGATTTTTTTAGAGTTCATTTGCTATTTCTTTTAGCTCAAATGAATTTAGTCCAATTTCTGAAAACTAAAAATTCTACAAAAATCTGGACTTGGCTTTTGGACCAAATTACTTTCAGCCCAACCCATTTCTGCCACTTCGGCCCAGCCCGCTTCGCTTAGCCTATCTCATCCCGGTCGTTCACTTCGTGGTGTGTCCGCCGAGCCAGCTAGCTATCCACTCCGTGTGCCCCTTGTCATTGTTCATCTCTAAGTTCGTCTCGCCACCCTGGACTCTGGCACCGTGCTCGTCACAGACGTCATCTCATTTGGGAATAAAAGGCCGTGCAAGCCCCTGTTTCTTGCACCCCACCGCCTCAACCTCCTCGCTCTCACATCCAAATCCAAGTTAACTGCTGCCGCCACTTTTTCTTTGGCAAGGAATTGCAGTTGAGCTGGTGCACCTCCATATTCACCAACTACCACTCTTTAACTTTGTCATTCATTCACCGATCTTCTCTACCCCTCCATTGCCAAGGAAGACCACAAACTGTCGAGTTCACGGAAGCTCAAACCCGTGCCATCATTCCCTCTCTAGTAACCGAGCTTATCTCAATCGAATCCTCGGCATCTTCCCTCTCTCCCAAGCATCTCGCGCGAAGCCAGTGGCTTACCGTGGCCCGAGATTGCCGCGCGCCCACATTGTTTTGCCTCTCCAACACGCCGCCGGTAGCTCCACGCCACCAAGTACCTCGTGGAGAAGCTCGCTAGAAAAGCCGTGCTGCAGTGCTTTACCGCCCACATGGCAAGCCAGCTCAACGCAACGAGCCGACGTGTTTGCCTACATGTCAGCCACACGAGCACCACATAAGTTTGCTTCTAGCTCAATCCATTGCCATGTCAGCACACCAAGTTATCAGCCACATTACCTATCACATCATTGCCACCTCACCAGATTTGCCCACGTGTCATCCCACTTGTCTGCCATATTAGCCAAGCCAATCGCATATGCACTATTCTATGCGTTGAGTCCACAATGGACTAGCCCTATTCTATAGACCTGGTTCATAGCATAGTAGTTTTTCTCTTTTCCTAGAATTTCCTAGCGAACTAATCTTTCGAGAGTCCGTTCTTCTCCGTCCTAACTCTGATTGACTTAATTCTTCTAAATTCATCTAAAATTGATCTCTATCTTTTGGTTCTAGTTTTTTAGTTTTTGGATTTTATTTGGATTTTCTTTTGAGTTCATTTGTGTTTTGTTCGCTCATTAGATAACGTCTTTAAAGGAGCAGAAGCAAAATTTGAAGACCAAAAGCTGGTAACTGAGCAAAACTAAGGTAAGTTGTGACTTTTGATCATGTTGAACCTATTGTTTCAAATTTAATTATTAGTACTTTGTTTTAAATTATTGCATTGCTAATTTATTATAAACCTTTGTACTTGGTAGTTATAAACCAAATTGATTAATTCATCCTTTGATGCATTGAATGGCATGATGACATTGTCACCATACGATGGAAAATTAATTAGTGATGCAATACTAGTATTCACTTGGGTTGTACGTCTAGCATACTTAGACATGCTTACTATTATGTTGGGCTCGTCATCACATTGATCAATTAATTAATTTTGACTTAACGAGATACCAAATCGTGGTGGTTGGCCACAGTTATAAAATTTGTGTACCATGATATGGGTGTTATCATTGGTCTTGATTAAACAAAATGTTTTCCACTTGTGTGAGTGATCATGAAATAAAGGGGCGCAGTTGGCATATTAGGATGTGGATATCTCGTCTGTGTATTGTTAAGGACTTAACTTTGTACAACATTGATCTGAGCCTTATCATGCAACCACATATCCAATATGGGATGGATCTGGCTAATTAATTTGTAATATTGCAACTTTGATTTCACCATTGAGATGAATGTGGGTGCGGCTATAGCCATTGACTCACATTGGCGCAAGCGAGGACATTTTCGACTAGATTATTAGCCAATTTGGTGGTGAAGCCTTAGCGTGTGGAATCAGATTGCAATTGAGTATTGTAAAGGCCTTATGATGATATATTTGTCGCACACCCAAGGGTGTGTTAATTGCGTGGCAATATGAGATGGCCATTTTTTTTGGTAAAGTTGTGCAATCTCTGTAGAGTATAAAACTATTCGAATAGTTGTATCCCCAGTTATGGACAATGCTCAGTGATTTCACACGAGGGGTAGAATTTCATAAAACCTTGGTTGGGTTGTCGGGGAGTGAATGGTCAGTTCACCTGTAGTTCATTAAATTCATTTGACTTAATTATTTACTTATTCATTTTCAAAGTTTGCTTTCAATGTACTTAATTGTATTTACTTTAAATTGATACTTTTTGCAAAATAACCATTCAGCTATTATTTAATAAGCCTTGCATCATAACATATTGCATGTTGTTACAAACAATTTGCTAAGTAATTTATATACTCACGGCTATATATCCTTTGATGCTCAGTTGTTGAAGGAGAATCATATCAGCCATAGGTTTTTTTAGCAGTACTTCGATGCCTTCATGCGTTCGGGTTACCCGATTTTTTCGGGTCGGGTAGTTTGGGTAATTCAAAATTCGGGTAATGAAAACTGCTACCCGATATTAGCCCCGGAAAAACACTACCTACAATTTCGGGTACCCGATATTTCGGGTTCAGGTTCGGATTACACAGAAAATATGTGTAATTCCACCTTGTCGGAACATCAAGTTTCAAAAATGCTTTACTGTCCACCTTCTCTTCCTCAACAATTTCTTTAAACTTGACCAATCTTGAAGTCCCATTTTTGATATATCTAACAGCAGCCTTAACACGCTTAATAGAGAGGTCCACTTCTTGCAATCCATCTCTTACAATAAGATTCACAATGTGTGCAGCACACCTCATATGCAAATACTTGCCCTTGGCAATGTTGGTTTTCTGCAACTGCCTCCTCAAGTAATCAACACCACTGTCATTGGCACTTGCATTATCCACGGTTACAGTCATTACTCTATCCAAACCCCATTCAGCCAAGCATCTCATCAAGTTTTTCCCAATATCCTCCCCCTTGTGACCCTTTACCATGAAAAAACTTATCACTTTCTTATGCAGATTCCAGTTTTCATCAATGAAACTTGCTGTAACAGTCATATATCCATCTTGGACCTGAGAAGTCCAACAATCTGTTGTGAGGCAAACTCTCTGACAAGAATCTTTGAAGAACTTCTTCAGTTTGGCTTTCTCTTGAAAGTAATGATGAACGGTGTCCCTTGTGCAAGTTCTTCTAGATGGAAGTTGGAATCGTGGACATGCTTTGGACATAAATTTCCTAAAGCCAGGCTTCTCACCAAAAGAAAAGGGCTGCTCATCTTCTATTACCATCTCAGCAAAGGCTTCTCTAAGTGCTTCTTGATCAAACCTCCAAGTGGTAGGAGCTTCCCCATGAGAAGCTTGCAAGGTGCCTTGCTTTGAGTCCTTGTTGAAAACATGAGGATTGCGTCTGCAAGTACCGAAGTGTTTCTTCAAGGCAGATGTTCCATGTCCCTTTGTGTCAGCCTTGAGTTCACGGTGGCAATATTTGCACCTTCCAGCCTTCAAAAGTCCATTGTCGTCCTTGATCTTGATGAAATGTAGCCACATCTCTGACCTTGGTGCCATCTCCTTCCTCTGACCTTTTTCATCTTCCTTCTCCTCCACATCAATGACCACTTTTTTAGTTCCTTCCCTTTCTCCTGGCTCCTGAGTCTCCTGTGATGGTTGTGACCCATGTCCATGTTCATCTACTGCCATTGGTACAATTGCCATTGCCTGACTGTCAACTTGTGTGCCAGTGCCAGTGCTCACTGACTCCATGTCTATAATATCCTCAGGTTCTGGCATCTACAGAAATAAAAAGAGCAATATAAGCACTAAGACACTAACTATCAATCTATCATAGATCAACAGATCAACTAAATCATGTGCCTCTGTTAACCATAAATCACAAAACCACTGAACCGAAATAATCAAAGTTCACCATATCAGACTATCAGTAGATCTACATGACTACATTAGTCCATCACCAAACAATCGAATCCAACTATAGAAGAACTAAATAGTGCACTGGACCACATCAAATAATAGATCTACACTACACTACATACATTGCAATTTGCACAGAGCCACAGATTCAAAAAATATTACAAGAATACAAGTACGAGATGAAAGACTGTAGGTATTAGGTAACTAAGTATTAAGGTGGCAGCCGTCCTTCAATCCTCAAGCCGCCGGTGCACCTTGTCCCTCCCCCGAGGTCGACGCGTGGCGGCGGCTGGTGGCCTGGCGGGTGAGGGCTGCGCTCGGGACCGGCGGGGACGCGGGGGTGCCGGGGTGAGAGAGGGCGGCGCGCGGTGGCCTGGCCGCCTGGCGCAGAGGTGGGTGAGGGAGTGAGTGCGGCGGGCCGGTGGCGGGTTGAGACCGTGAGAGAGGGCGTCGCCCCTTCGGACTTCGGTGGAGGCGGCGGCTCAACTCGAGCGTGAGAGCGCTAGGTTTTTGGAGGTGGGTGAGAGAGTGAGGTCGCGGGCCGGCGGGGGATGGGGGTGTAGGGCTGTTGGGCTGTTGGCCACTTGGCCTGTTGGCCGACTGGGGAGTGGGGGAGTGGGGGATATGCAATGTTTGGGTAGTTCGGGTACCGGGGGATATTACCCGAACTACCCAAACTAATTTTGGGTAATCAGAATTGCTATCCGAATTTCGGATCGGGTACCTCGGGTTCGGGTATTTCGGGTTTGGGTCCGGGTAATTCGGGTTCGGGTAACGGGTAGCGGGTATTTTGCCCAGGCCTACCTATGGTATGTCGAATGGCTACTACGTTTATTGTTGTTTCCACTACTAGTTCTTGTTAAGCCCTTCAGGCTATTATTTGTAAATTTGGTTATAAAGTTACTACTTTGATTCTTTCGTATTGTTCATGATCATAGTTAATATTTTATCTATATTTTCATTGTGTACACTAGCATAATTCTGGAGTGGTGCAGATTACATAAAGTATGAATTTGCATATTCGGGCCTTGACATTAATCATATCTTGTGGGTAAAACTGCACAACCTCTATAGAGCATTAAAAATCTATTCGAATAGTCATGCCCTCGAACGTGAGCAAAAGTGTAGAACTGTTACATTTGCGTAGTTTTCATAACTAAATAATAAACTAGTAATAGCTGTGATAACCAACTCAAAATAGAAGTGAAAACGAAGGGATTTCGCTCTCACAATAATGGAAGTAAAAGAGGAGGGATTTCGCTCTTAGGATAAACTTGACTCAAAATGAATATTAGTATTAATGTAAAAATGGGTAAGTCATAGTTTTGGAATCTAACAAAACTAGTATATTTGGTAAATTGACTTTAGGCTAAAAAGAGACATAAGACTTTCACTTGAATACACACACGTATATGTGTGTGTATATATGTATGTATACATATATATGTACATATATGCGTACGTACATGCATATGTATGTATGTATGTACGTACGTATGTATGTAGTATAGCTATGTATACATGTATATGTCTATATGTGTCCGTTCATGCATGCGTGTATATATACGACTGTGCTAATCTATGCCTCTGAATAGATTGCACACCGGTAAAGTTACCACCGTTTGTGATCTCAGTTACTACCAAAACCATGTACAATTACTCTCTCTGTACATACATACATACATATGCACGCACGTACGCATATATATATAGGATGTTGAAATGTGGCACCATGGTGTCTGGACACCAAGCCTTCCTGCCTTTGGATTGCTTTTAGATGCGTGCAAGTGTAATGATATATAATATATCAGGCAAACCCGTTAACATTCATTAATTCAAAAGGGCATCAATTTGAAAAGGAAGTTATTGATATATCATGCCAAATCAATCATGGATGGAAAGTCTCATCATGGAGCCTGAGCACCATGGTGCCTCTGTTATTTATACTATATATATATATATGTGTGTGTGTGTGTGTGTGTGTGTAGTTGCGCTATTCAGCGCCTACGCGCACGCTACGTGCAGGTCCTACTTCCTGGCTCATGGTGCATGAGTGGTTGTTTGGCAGTAACTCAAATAAACATGAAGTTATTGTCAACAATTAGCCAAACATTTAGTCACTTTTTCAACCAGATATGGTCTATTACATGTGAAGTTATTGTCACCACTTAGGCTTAAAATTATCCCTCTTATGATAGAAAGTTATGGTCAATTACACGTGAAGTTATCATCAATTCAAGAATTAATGATAACCAGCACTGCCGGAAAGTTACTAACGTTTCTAAATGAAGTTACCATCAGTTCTGAGTGAAGTTATTGCCAAATTTTCACAGTGCTAAAAAGTTACTGACGTTTTTGAATGAAGTTACCATTGGTAGTGAGTGAAGTTACTACTGAATGCTTATAGTACACAACCGGTGGTAACCTTCCTCATAAGATATCGTAACTTTCCTCACAATGAGTAGTAACTTGACTTGCATGCATGCATACAGCAGGAAAGAGAAAAGAATAAATACGTTTGACTTATGATTTTTTATCTTATTTACAAGCTAAAAAATACAATAATTCTTTCACCAAAAATCCAATTTGCGATCCGTTTTCACCATTGCGTTCAAAATTACAAGCTTAACAAAACAAGATCCATGTTGAATATGTTTTGACACTACAAGAATCATGTCATATAGAGTTATTGTCATTTATGAATGAAGTTACCATTGGTTTTGATAATTTCATAAAAATATACTTTTTATAATGTAATTTGCGTACATGTTCCTCTTATGTATGGAAAAAGATATATAATTAAAATAAAGGGTTCCGATGAAATTTTTCAACCAATTCGCATTGGTGTATCTTAGAATTAGTATTAAGTATACCGAAAGTGATAATGAGGTATAAATATTTATTTAAGTGGTATATTAGAAGTAGGAGTATATACTCCTGGGAGTACAGAATAAGCTTCCTACATACATACGTACGTACGTACGTATATGTATATGTGTGTGTATGTATATGTACATATATGTATATATGTGTATATATGTATATATATATATATATATATATATATATATATATATATATATATATATATATATATATATGCATGTATATGTGTATATATATGCATGTATATATATGCATGTATATGTATATATATGTATATATGTACACACACACGCATATATATATATATAGACTTGCTGAGTTCCTTTGTACTCATTGTTGCTTAATATGTGGTTTTAGATAACAGAAGTGATGATCCGGTATATGGATTCACCCATGCCCCCGGCTATGACATGGAAGATGAAGTGCAAGACTAGATTTAGCCCTAGTTGATTGTCTGTGGCAAGATATGAAATGCCCTTTTGGTTTACATATTGTTTTGCTTTATTATGATCAATACTATTTGACCGATTGCACCATTTTGTAAAACTTGGCCAAGAGACCTAATTACAATTGACTATGTAATATTAAGTACTCCTATTGATATTTGCTGATGTTATTTTGCGAGCTAACTACTGATTTAGGGACTAGCTCGAAATACACAAGAGATTCGGGTTGTCAAATCTAGGTTCCCACACTTCTCTCCGTTTTGGCCACTCCAACGAGCTTGTTCCAAAATTGTTCATGTCACATCGCATTCCACACCCCCCATTGCAATTCCCCTTAACCAATTTTGGGCTTCGCCCACTGGAGTTCACCAGCGCTCTCTTCCCCTTAACCAATTTTGGGCTTCGCCCACCAGAGTTCACCAGCGCCCTCTCCTTCCCCACCACCATTGTCATTTTCCCACCACAGCACCTCTCCACGATTCCCCCCTTCGAGGGCACCTCCATGATGCCTACATTCCCCGACTACAAAATCGAGCAACCCCTCGCCCGGCACCACCCCCCATGATGACCTCCCCTTGCCACCATCAGTTCCCACCGTTGGGCCACCTCGATGTAATATTTTGAAAATAATCCTATTAAAGAGCTGTGTGTAAATAGTGAAAAAGAGATACGTGAAAGAGAACGTGTGAAATTTTAGAGAAAAGGATTGGTTTCTTGGAAGGGGTAGTGTAGGAAGTTAAAATCAGATTAGCCCTGCTCGTTTCAGCTTGAGCTTCTAGCTTCTGGCTTATTTTTCACTATTCAAAATTTTTGTCTTTTTCTAACTTTTTGGCTTTTTTGAGCTTTTTTGCCGGTTCTTTTTCCCATATTCATTTGTATTGTCCGTGATGAGCTAACTTGTTTTTCTATTTTTAAATTTAGTTAGGGCAAATAAGCCACCATCAGTTACAGTGTAATTTCATCCAGCTACAGTGAAATTTCAACCATAAGCCACTTTTTTCAGCCCAACCGAGCGGCACCTAAGATCTTGAGCTATGATAAATATTTTTCTTTCCGTGCACCATCGCCATCTATTCAATGCGTCGTACCCTCGAATTTTTTGTACGGATAATCCATTTTTTATTCGAAATTACAGAAATATACCTGCGGGAAAATTTTTTACAAAAATAGGCTCCAGTCACCCAATGGTTGGGCGACTGGAGCCTTTCGTCCAACTCAGCAGCGATAACTGGAAAATCTCCCAACCGTTGGGCGATTAATTGCAGTCGCCCCACCGTTGGGCGACTTTCCTCCAGTCACCCTCCCATTGGGCGAATTTCATGCAGTCGCCCAATGGTTGGGCGACTACACTCAGGCCCCCGTGAATGTTTTAAATTTGAACAATTTTGTAGTTTTAAACTGGTAAAAAATCTGCTGGAGTTCTACGCGGAGAAAAAAAGAGAGAGAAAAAGAGAGAAAAAAGAGAGGAAAGAGTCCATCTTTACCGAAATTTAGAAAGTGCATCAAACCTTTGCCAAAAATAGTGAAAATTGGTGGAGCTGTTCTTCATACATCCAAAAGCCTCCAGAAAAAAATTTGAGCAATTTTGGCCATGGGATCAAAAGTTACAGGAGTTTCAATTGAGGTTGAGTCCGTTTCTGATACACCTTCAGTAAAACGGGCATAATTTTTGCATACCGTGTCCGTTTTTGACGTTCTTGTACTCGTTGGAAAGCTAACGACGAGCCCGATCCAAAAAAAATGACTAGCTTGCACTAGTCGCCCTCCAAGACCCCGAAAATCGGCTATCTTTGGACCTAAACCTATGTCGCAAGTTTTTGGTTTCTGTTTTTGCCTTTTCTCTTGGTCTTCTCTTTAGAATTTGGATTTTGCTTCAACTGAAAAGTTGTAGATCTTATCGAAACCTTTCAAATGAGTATATATAAGTCATATAAAACTTTGCTACTTTATCTTTTAAGACTAGTTGTTTATACTGTATCGGTATATAATACTTGTGACAGGGAGTATTACAGATGGTTTGTATGTAGAACCGTTTGTGATAATCTGATCGTTGGGCCGTCGATGCTCCTCAACCCAATCCTAGCCCAGAGACACGAATTCTCAGTAACATCAAAATAGAACTTACCATCGTATGTACCGATCGTTCTACGGTCAAACGTTCCTAACCGTAGCGGCACCTAACATCTTGAGCTATGAAAAATATTTTTCTTTCCGTGCACCGTCGCCATCTATTCAATGCGTCGTACGTATCCTCTGCCATCGCCCCACATCAGCCAGTCGCCAGCGTCGTCTCCAAGTTTTCTGGTCGCCCACAGATGGCCACACCTGCCCAGCTGACCTGCCCCTCCAGTGCATCAACCCAACTTCAGCCATGTTAATTCCCTCCATCGCCGCCGCATTCCCACGCGCATGGCCGCGTGCCTGCCGATCGACCGTTGCCGCCAACCGTGCTAGCGTAGGTCCCTATAGCTTCGACTCACGTCTTTGGTTGCATGCGGTTGCCTCGCTGTCCAGCCAATGTACAGACCTTCGCCTTCCGGTGCCAGGTGCTGTGCCACCGGCCGCTCAGTTCCCGCCCTCATGCTTCGTCTCAGTTGTGTCACCAGTAGGTGTCCGAGATCTTCTATGCCACGGTTGCATCTCTCTCGTGACGACTGTGGAAAGGCAGAAGCAGAGGAAGGACTACGGAAGGGGCAAGACTAGGAGAGAGAACAAAAAAGAGGATTAGATCGTGGTTTTGCCGTTCGTCTTTCGGTAATGATCTTGTTATGTTCCATATTTGTTAATTATTTTAATTAAAAATTGGAGTCGAGATTAGAGAGAGGTAGCATGTGTTTATCGGGGAATCGACTAGTAGATCGGTTTATTCTGTAGTAGTTTTCTATTGCGATTTCGGCTACCTTATGGCTATATTTTGAAAATATCATCTACTAGAAAGTTGTAGAGGGTTTTGATAGCTTTCTATAGAATATTTTTTTCATGTTGATCAGATGAATAGATTTCAAACTATGGATTTTGCAAGCCTATTGTCTAGTATATTGTCATTATTGACAATACGTATTAATCTATAGATTAAAATAGTAGATAGTATAATTTGGGGATTTGATCTACATGAAAAATGTAGGTAATTTCTTAAGGATTGCACGAAGTCCAAGGACGTGATTTTTGGATGAATAGAATAGAAGTTATAAAATTTAGGAGATTACTATCCAGAATTGGGTTATTATTAGACGCAGCCATAGGAAATTAGTAATTTGACTAATTTACTGTAGAATTGAATTTTAGCGTACCTAGAAAGTGATACATAATTTTCTGTAGTTTCTGAAAATATCATGGTTCAATATATTTGTATGTGTAGATTAAAAGATATGAAAATATTAAACTTGATGTTCAGAAGATGGCATATCTATCTTCTTGGTTACAAACAAGGATTTAGATGACTTAATCTGGATATGTGATCGACTAAGAAGTTATAAAAAATTTTGTACAGATTCCACAACTAGTATTATTAGCTATTTTACGATGTGAGAGTTGAAAGTTATGATAATTTTAGTACTTGGATAGCACGGGTGACTGTCTGGTAAAGAGAAAAAAATTGTGGATTTAGGGATCATGTAGGAGCATTGTGTCGTTTTGTATTATTGTAGTTTGTACTGAGTTTGGGTGTCTGCTGTAGGAGGAATAGCACCTGGTGTGTTGTCCTTCTAATCAAATTAGATGTCGCAACTTAAAGGTAAGTGCATTGTAGAATAGTATTCGGGTGCTTGAAATTGTAATTAAAAGAATACTTGCCAGGACTAATCATATGACAATGCATATTTTATATTGCTCTCATGCTTACGTTAAGATGATGGTGGTGATGGTGAGAATTGTGGTAGAGTAATGATTATAACATTTGTTTAAATGCTGAAATTGAACTAAATGAAATAATAATAATTGCATTGTATGTTAAGCATTCATATTACAAAGAGATAACCTATGTGGCCTTCTAAAGCCAATTTTGTATGGGCGGCCCACGGGAGTGGGTAGAGAAAGACCTACTTCGGTAGGCGCTCCATGGGAGTAGAGAAAGACCTATTTTGGTAAACACCACACAGGAGTGGAAGAAAGACCTACTTCGGTAATCACCTCACAGGAGTGGAGGTGAGACCATGTATGAAACAGGACAGGGTAAGGATGTGTCATCGATGGGTGAACACTCAATTATATTGGTATAAGCAAAAGATCAGTTGAGACATGTGTATAAGTATTGCATTGCATACATGGAAAGTGAAGAGTGATTTAAGATATGAGATATATGAGTAGGAAATGATTATAAGAAATTGAGTTAATGATAAAAGGATATGAATTGTTAATAAGATGACGTCGCACTTATTCTTCTTTGTACTTACTGAGTCATTAACTCATCCTTACTTATTTGTTATTTTTAGGCGATCGTTGAAGGCGACATACATTTGGGGTGGAAGTAGTATGGGATATTGCACACTTATAGTTTTTCACTTAGAGTCCAATAATTTATGATCATATTCAGTTTAGACAATCCATGTAATAATTAGATGATTAATAGTTTCTTTAGCTCTTTATGGTTCGCATTGCTGCTTCTAGATGCATACCTTGGTTTAGCTTTATATTTGATCCATCTTTACGATTAGTTGGTTCATCTTGAGTTAAATTTAATGATTATCGTGTTGCTGAAATTCATGATTTTGGTTATGTTGTATGATCTTGTTTGAATTATAGCTGTTAGGAAGGTGCAAATATTGGTTAAAATTGGTAGTGGTAGGAGTTGTTGGTGATATTTTGGGTTTTTATTAAGTTAAGGTGTCACACTCAGTTCCTCGCCGCTGCGTCTAACCACGATGGTAGGTTCCCCTTGCCCACCCCCAGCTCATGTGTGCCCCTTGCCCTTTTCCTCCCCCTCCGGCGCCGTCACCCCTTCCCCCTCCCTGTGCCCAACCACCCTGGGCCGCCGCCGGCCCTCCTCAATGACACCTAAGCCCCAAAACTGCCTCCCTTTGCTTCCTCCTTCCCCAAACGACCCAGTTTTGTGGTCAACCTCACCTAGTTGTGCTCACTAGAGCCGTGCACCACCGCTGTGTGCCTTGCTCCCTACACTGCTCTATTTTGAAATAGAGGAGAACCTCTTTGTTGTGTGTTTGCTGTGTATACATGAGGGCCTAGTACAATTGAGTGTCTAATTAAAGTAATTCGTCTCAATTATCACAGACGGTTCGTGTTAATAGCCGTTTGTGAAAATAGCACAGACGGTTGCCAGTATAAACCATCTATGACAGTTTAATCACAGACGGTTCCGTATGAACCGTCTGTGATGTAGCCGTCCAGTATAGCCTATTTTGTAGTAGCGTAAGTTTAAAGCATGAAAATTTAAATTAAGGGTTAGGGAAAATATACTCTATCTATATATTTTCAAGAACCCAGGAAGGACCCCTTTTGTAAATAATGGCTAATTAGTTAAGGAAATTAATTTGAATAGTATGTCACTAGTATGTCAAGATTTATTAATTATTATATTGGGATAGAATTAGATGTTAATAATTAGTATATGATCAACTTTAGAATTCAACTGTTTTACTCAATAAAATATAATTCAGCCAAAAAAAGAGAATAAAATATTGAATATTAAATCTTGATTAATTGCATGCCAACAAGGATTAGCAAGTTGATTATTATATAAGAATAACTAGTGTAAGCATAAGCCACGTAAAAATAATTAATATTATTTCTATGTCTAAAAAGTTGAGAGGGCCCTTTTCCAAATAGTACTTAAATAATTGAGGTAATTAAAATGAATATTAGGTCACTAATATTTAAATGAAAAGACAAGGGTTTAATTGAGGAATATATTTAAATATAATTAGTATTTAATTAGAGTATCCACTTTAAATTAAGGGTTTTCTTGTAGAATAGTTATATAGAATTGAAAGTCAATTATGATCCGATAGTATTTGTTTTAGAAGCTGAAACATTAACTGGAGGCCCTATTAAAATATAATCCTTATCATTAGCATGCCGTCGGCAATTAATTCTTAATAGTATATAATAAGTTTCTCACCACATAAATAGATTCTAACTAAAACTAAGTTATGCTAGATAATAACAAAGGATAATTAGAATATTAATGGCTTTTAATCCAAAAGGCATCTTTAATTAGAGATCGTGCTAAAATATAACTTGTAGTCTATTAAAATATAATTAATAATCCCTGGGTCATCAGTCGTTAAAAATAATTTAGCTAAACTACAAATTAATGAACTATACAATATCCTGGCCAATTAATTAGACATTAATTAAAATAATCTACCACCATATCAGTAGGTTGTAATCTAAAGTCTAGTAATACCCAAACTAAGCTGAGAGCTGCATTTCATCCAAATGCATTTAAACCCTATGATTAATTGTCATCCATGATTGTTAGTAAATAATGGTCTAGCTAAATCTAATCGTTAAATAGCAGTTAATTAAATAAATAATCCCACACTTTAGTAAAGGATTGAATTAATCATGCGATTAATTGATAATTAAAACCTCAAAAATATAATTCATCGTGGGCTTCCGAGAAATATGAAATAAAAGATTAATAAGACCAATTAAAATTATATTGATCGCATGTAAATCCTCATATCTTCTATAAGTCATACCTAACTTATGAAACTTCTTTAATAAATATAAAATAGTAAAGAAATAATTAAATTAAGGTTCAAAAAAGTAGTATCCTCTAGTCAGCCATGTCTAACCACCTTTGAAACACGAGTGAAATATTTCCGAGAATATTCCTTCACCATCACTGGTCCTTCCTTAACATTCTTCTTAGCAGATTCTCTCTATCATCTCCCTCTTCGCATAAATTTTGTTTAACTCCTTCTATATCCCGCGCTCACTAAATCTTATCTCCGATCACGCACTTAACCATAATAAAGTTTAATTGAGTTTATTCATATTTATTTGGACTTTTGAGAAATTTAGATTTTTTTGAGTTTAGTTGCTTATCGTGTAACTAGAAGTTAAAGTCTCGAAGAAACAACAGATCAAGCAAGATGAAGAGGAAGACCAAATGTTCAAGATTGAGAAGACTGAGTAAGATCAAAACTGCAATAAATTAAGCGAGATAAGTCATCACTTTTATCATATTATACCTACTTTTTGAATGCAAGATCTTTATTTGAAAGTATCAATCGCATGCTTAACGTGATACTGTTCGTTCATGGATGACACAAAGCCGGGTGTTCAATGGAATTAAAGCACAAATCCTTAATGTGGAGTACGTAGTACAATTAATATTCATATCTGCGATCGTTCAATCAGTGTATATGCTAGGCTGCCGGAAAGCTTGCGTAAGGGTTACTATCTGCAAAGACCAGCTTGTTGCCAGGTCGAGAAAACACGATCTGCATACATCAAATCTCGATAAGCACATGCATGCATGAGTAATTAATACTAGTATACAGTATTAACTTCGAATTAGTAATTCCATATAAGTTTATATGTACGTGCCTGGTAATCTCCAAGCGTCCGTGACTTAAAACCAGCTGCACAGTAAATGAAATAGTACTCCCATGTACGGATGAACTTGTCACCAAAGCCCAGGGCCGAAATCTCACTGCAAATTAATACAGAAAAAAGTAATATATATGTGCTGTGTATGTATACATAGTACTAGTTAGGTGCTATGCCTATGCTTTCTGAATTTACTTTTGTGCGTAGATGATGCTATATAGCTAGGAATACGAGCGTACGTACGTAGTAAACTTACTCTTTGTTGGCCATGAAGTTGTCTCTCCAGCGTATCAGGGTTGGGTAGTAATGGTATCCAATATTCTCAAGGTGCTCGATGCTGCATGGATGCACTCAACATATACATATCCAAGTTAATTATTTTTTTGAGACGAACATATCCATGTAAATTAGTCATATATACACACATACATGTATATATAATATGTGTGTGTAGTCAAACCAGTTAATCAGGTCCATGCATGAGTACGTAACGAATCATATAATAATTAATTATATTAGGCATGCATGCAAGTACGCACCAGAGCCTTGATGCGGCCGACATGGCAGACGTTATTCGGGCCAACGAAGGAAGGCAACCCCCGGGAAAGATGTATTCTTTTATAAAGTCTGAACTTCTCCTGTATTCCTCGTACCGTTCTTCTGGAATTGAGATGAACTGCAAACGAAAATTAAATTAGATGGCGATCTATATGATATCTCGCAAAAATTGATATACTATCAATCGAACGATCGATATATGTGTAGTAGTCCATGATGATTGACAGGTACGTACCTGGAGGACAAATAGGCCATCTTGAGCCAAAAGAGACTCGCAGCAGCCAAAGAAATCGTTCATGTATTCATGACCAACTCCTTCAATCATCCCACTGCGCGAACAAGAGGCCACCCGGATAATTAATTAACGGTTTTGCTATTTTTATGTTCCGTAATTTTTTACTTCAGTCTAAGTGAACTTTTGTAATCTCTATGAAGATTGAGGTGCCATATGATTGAATGTTGATTTAATGGATAACAGGTTGAAAATTGTGACTTACACTTGAGAAAATTTCAGCCAACTTACAAACAGAAAACCCTATTAATTACGTGCATACAAACAGAAAATTTCACTCCTTCAATGCAGTACTAGTACTTACCAAGATATGATCCTGTCATATTTACGGCAAGTTGGTATTTGACGGTAGTCACACAGCAGGAAAGTAATGTGGTCCTGGCAAAGACAATTGACATATATTATAGTAGACAGACAGAGCATATATGTTAGTTGTTATATATCTCGGATTAATTTTTTAAAGGGGTCATAATTATTAATTACGGTCGGATACTACCCTCAAAGTGATGCACTGAAATGGGTACGTGTAGTCAAAACTATTTGAAGTTAGATCAACAATATCTCCGTGAGTAGATTATTTAGAACTACCATATGACAATCATATATTCATATGCGAGTAGATTTGTCCTGAAAATACTTTGCCAATATCGTAATTTTATTATATTTTACAAATGTATTTAAGTTGCGATAGAAATCAGCGGTGGAACTTACCTGTAAACCGGCTTCTTTCACTTTGCTTTGGGCATATTTAAGTTGCTCCTCAGACAATGTGATCCCTGTGTATTTGCAGCCAGATTGCTTCACCACTTGTATTGCTAGGCTGCCCCAACCGCTACCAATCTCAAGAACATGATGGTCCCGCTCCACTTTAGCCTTCAATCGGTCGTTACATATTCATCAGATCATGTATATGTATGTACGACGTATGTAAGGAATCAATCCATCTTACTAGTAGCCATTTTGAGATGAGAATGATATAAAAACTAGCTAGAATACAATCCTTCAAAAATTAAAAAAACTAGAATACGTAGATACGTAGGGGAAACCATATATTGTATATATTTGATACTAATAACGATGAGAATGATACAATGGAAGAATGGTAGCTACAGCACACTTAATTATATGGGTTAATTTCTTATAGCCAGAAAAAAACTTCTAAATTAAATTATTAAGACCCATGTGTTAGTGATACAATTGTTTTAAAAAAAGGGGCAGAAATTCTTCCATTCAATCTTTACTATTATAAAAGAAGAAGTTGGTGGTTGGTCCGTCCTCTCCTACCCCTTCTCAGAAAAAAGCTAGCTGACGTGTGGGCCCCCACCCCCCTCACAAAATGCCCTCTTTTGCGTTATAGGGAATATTCTGAAATTTTGTTAAGAGGTAGCACTGAGAAAATGTAGTGGGTGAAAATACACATGATTGTTTTGCTGATATTAATATTTATTGTATGGTTTAGGATCCTTATATTTATAAATCATTTTTTAGATTCCATTGCAACTCACGGGCAATGTGCTAATTAAGAAGGAAAAGAGTGTGGGTAGCACAAAGCAGCCCGGCCAAACCGCCCGTGCCCAGGAGCAAGAAAATTCTGAAAAATGAACAGGAACTCAGAAAAACGCTTAGAGGGACTAATCGTCTAATCGTAGAAGGTTTTCTCAGTGACACAATAAGTGATGTACAAAGAATGATACAAATTTTCCATAGCAAATATGGAATTACCCCTAATTATACTAGTATTACCTTATCGATTAGAAGGCTAATTTTACGTTGCTGGGCCGTTTCTAAGCTTTCGTCCTCCTCCTGCACGCGTTAATTAATAAGGAGGCTACGCATACATCATGCATCAACAATTCACATGAGAGTTAGCAGTAATCAATAGACAATTAATTAATTACCTTGAAAATGGCACAAGAGTAAGTCATCGATGGATCCAGGAAAAGCGAGAAGAAATCGTTGCTCTGCACGCACATTAATTCAGACGTATATATGAGAAGCAACATGCATGCACCGCGAATAGGTTATATCATTTTATTCTTTGGAACATACTCAAATGATTAGTGAGTTTCAAGAAAATTTCATCAAAGTCTACTTTTATAGCATAATTTATATATATACTTCCTTTACATGTGAAAAAAAGATATATAACAAAATTAAAGGTGTAATACACAGAAATAGCCCTTGAAGACCTGCACATAAATAGCAAAAAAGAAATACGTGAAAATAGGATAAATGGGTTTTCAGAAGGAAAGTTGGTTCTTGGATTGAGTGTTAGGAGGTTGTGAAACAAGTAGTACTCTTGCCAGATCAAAAGGATCGTGGAATGTGGAACCTAAAACCTAGCCTTTATTTTGTCTCATGCCGTTCGAGCAATCGCCATCATGTCTGGCTGGTGCCTCACTAACACCGCCTTGACGTGTCAACTGTGTGTCGAGAGGGAGTCATTCATCAGCTATTGCATCACGTGTCTTCGTCGGTGGTGCCACGTGCCAAAGTGCGCAAGTGAGCACACACAGATTGTGTGGTCCACATCGCGCATGAGCATTACTCCGATAATCCGCTATTGCGTGCCAATAGCCGGAGGCGCCACACGTCTCTCGTTTTTGCCACTAGGTGTCAGCGTCGGCTAAACCCGGTGGGCACCACGCGCCGTGTCTGTGCGGTGCAATGTGCTAGCCCGATGATAAAGGAAACGAAGAGTGGGAGCTAGTTCCTACGACGTTTTTGTCACATCTTCTCGAGGTTCAGTTTAAATGTTGGCGGTCGCTCTAGTGCCGTAGGATCCTTCACCTTGGGCACCTACTGCAGCATTTCCTGCGGTGCCTCCTACTAGGTTCTACTGGAACCCTGCACTATCTACACCGCTTCTAATCGTTGCATCTCCAGCAGTCCTTGCATTTTCACTGTCAAGTGTCAGGGTTTCTATCGCCCCGGTGCCATTTGGAGTCTACGCCACGCCTACACCTGAGATAGTAGGCTGTCCTGACGTGATGACAAATACTTTACTTGTGGATTCTTATGAGACCTTTGTTCTTTCATCAAAATCCACTTTTTACGAGTATCTTGGAATTAATATTCAAGTATACCGAAAGTGATAAGAGGTGTAACATGTTTGTTTAAGTGGTATATTGAAAATAGAAGTATGTACTTTCGGGAGTATGAAAAAGGTACATATACCCGGGAGTAGAACATATTTTTCCTATATATGTATATACATATACATATATATATATATATATATATATATATATATATATATATATATATATATATATATATATATATATATATATAAGCATATTCCGTACTCCTAGGAGTATATACTCTCAATTCTAATATACCACTTAACCGAATATTTTATACCTCTTTATCATTTTCGGTATACTAAATATTAATTCTAAGATACTCTAATACGATATAGTTGAAAACTTTTCATTGGAACACTTTATTTTTTCTATATATCCTTTTCCATACATAAAAGAAATATATATATATATATATATATATATATATATATATATATATATATATATATATATATATATATATTATGTTATAAAAAAGTGTATTTTTATGAAATTTTCATGGAACCCACTTTGAGGTATATTATAATCACTATTAGAGTATGCTCAAATAGATAAAGAAATATAATAATACATATAAAGCAGTATATGAGAAGTGAGTACGTACTTCTAGGAGTATGGAACCATAAGAAAGTTAAAGGGTAGTGTTTTAGGCTCTCGACTCAAATAGCAGAATGTACAGCTTAGAGTTTCAGCATGGTATGTTTTATTTCAAGACTCATGCCTTTGATCTTGAGAAAGTTTCAGCCCTAGCCTACCTCAACTTATTTGGGGCAAAAAGCTTTGTTATTGTTGTTGTTGTTGTTGTTGTTGTTGTTGTGTGTGTGTGTGTGTGTGTGTATGACACCATGGCGCCTAGGCACCATGATCTAAAATAGGTATTTCTCCTATGTAGCATGGTATCATGTGCAAAAATTTATGAAATTTTTTGCATGTTGAGTTTAACTAGTTCAAACAAGTTTTAACTAAAATTTAAACTAGAGTTACCTTTTCTATGATAGTTTGTTTGTAGGTATGTGCTGATATATAAAAAAAGTAAAACATGTGATAAACAATGTTGAAAATCTTTGAATTCAAGTATATTTTTCCAAATGTATGGGTTTTATTTGAATTATTATAGATGGGTATATACCTTAAAATTGAATTTTTTTTAAAAAATATACCCAGATTTGGGTTGAATGTGCACATTTAAAATCACAGTGACCTGGCACCATACTGTCCCATTTCACATACACACACACATATACATATACAATATACATATACATATATACATATACATATATATACACATATACATATATATATATATACATATATATATATATATATATATATATATATATATATATATATATATATATATATATATATATATATATATATATATAGACACACACATACATAATTCCTCAATCCCTTAAAAGACTCAGACACTGCATCACCAAATTTGAAAAAAACGACAGGTCTCTGGCGTGGATGGAGTCAGTTGTGGACGAGAGGGCGAGACGACGGTGACGGGGAGGCGGAGGCGTGGCGACGGGAGGGTTGATGGTGGCGCGGACTGGCAAGGCGATGGGTGGGGCGACGACGGCTAGTCAGGGCTTTACCGAGGAGGAGGCCGGGTCGGAGGGCGGCGCGATGGTCCACCGCAAAGCCTGGGGAGAAGGGTGGCAATGCCAGGGAGGTCGGCGGCGCTCAGGGAGGAGCTCCAAGGGGGCAGGTTCGCCAAACCCTAGAGCCGCGCGGGAGGAGCCCAGGGAGGTTGGCGGCGCTCAGGGAGCAGACCAAGTCGGAGGGCGGAGGCGCTCGAGGAGGAGGTTGGCTCGGAGGTCGGCGGTGCTCGGGGAGAAGGGCGGCGGCCGAGGCTGGGAAGAAGGGCGGTGTTGCTGAGGGGGAGAAAGGCGGCGACGCTGGGGATGGAGGGAGGCGACGCGCCGAACCCTAGAACTGGAGTCGGGAAGGGGACGGCGCGTCTGAGCGGGAGGCGCAGGCGAGGGCAAAAGCAGAAAAATTGATGCCACGCGGGGAGTTTTCTGCAAAAACACACAGGTGGGATGGATGCTCCCGCCTGTCTCAATCTTAGCCACACGCGGGAGATCGAATGGCCCACAGGGACGTTAGCACCTTATCACTGAATAGGGCATTAGCACTAGATATGCTCCCATATATATATATATATATATATATATATATATATATATATATATATATATATATATATATATATATATATATATATATATATATATATATATATATATATATATGCAGGGTTCAAAATCCCCGTGGTAACCAGCGGTAACCGGTTCTACCAGTGGCAACTGTTAGAATAAAAACCGATGATTTTTTATTTAACTCAAATTTAAAATTTTAATTGTAAAAGTTAGTTTCATTAATGATGTTTACATTATTTAACACAAATGGAATGTATTAGAAAGATGCATGCACCTCCCGTGCTTGACTTAATATTTTTTTGCCATGACTGTATTAGACCGGCGATTTTTTTATTAATTCAAATTTAAAATGTAAATGTAAAAGTTAGTTTCCTAATGATATTTATATTATTTAATACTAATGAAATGTATTAAAAAATACACGCACCTCCCGTGCTTGACTTTATGTTTTTACCATGAATGTATTAGGCCGGTGGTTTTTTATTTAATTCAAATTTAAAATTTTGATTGTAAAAGTTAGCTTCCTTAATGCTGTTTACATTATTTAACATTAATTGAATGTATTAGGAAGATACATGCACATCCGATGCTTGACATCATGCTTTTTGCCATGAATGTATTAGGAATTTCCAATTTCAAATTTGAAAACAGTTTTTAGCAATTTTTCTCCGGTTTTTTGGATGGTAACTGGCCAGTTTTCCCAGTTACTGATTTTAAATTTAAATTTCAACACTTGAAATTCGGCTGGTTTTTTTCCCCAATTTTTCTAGTTATGTTTGCGGTTACCGGCCGGTAACGTACATATGTATATGTATGTACGTATATGTATGTATGTGTGTGTGTCTCTCTCTATATATATACACATACATACATGAAAGACGCTAGGAAAATGAGTGAGGACTGGGTACTACTGACCAGATCATAGTGCTGAGAGACGTTTCGGCGAGTTTGTGTGATAGCATTCTTCCTTGAGATGTGGCGCAGGAAATATTTTGCAGATGCTACCCCGGCTGTTAAAAGCAAGGGTGTCCACCAACCCCTGCCAATTAAATTTACCATACATACAGTTACATACATTATAGCTACTACATTTTTAATTAAACACGAGGAATTTAGTGGGGAACCGAAACCTTTTACTGGCAACGCTGCTACTACTCTTTTGTGCATCTCTGTTAGCAATGAGAATCTGCACAGAAATGATTCATGGATTTAGAGCTCTTTTATGGCACCCAATATTTAACATAAGCCATCATTCTTCTCGATCCAATGGATTAGATTAGTTAGAATTTAGTTGTACTTCCAACGATAGTATGAATAGTAGAATCCTAAGGGGGTTCAAATTATAATTGCGTCCATAACTTCCTACCGAATGAAGCCATGCAACCATAATTTTAGGATTAATTAGCAACAATATTTATTATTTTCCCCGGATTTTTCTCTTGCATGCAAGCAGATAGGACTCATCGTATGTGCGAATTGTGTGCGTGCAAATCTGAACTTTGATCACTACTCATATAATCTTAAAATAAACGAGAAACATAGCACCATGAATCTGTGCAAGTAATTATTAAGATTTATATACATATGTCCCAATTAACCCAGTAGAATGTAGTCTCTTCTATTATTTCTTAAGACAAGTAGAATGTACGTAATTTGACGTACCAGGAAAAGATTGAGAAGTCCTTCTTTCTTATCAACAAAAGAGAAATAACCATTAATATAGGCATCTGCCAAACCAAGGTCTGCCTCGGTTGCAACCTGAAAATTGCATTTCAAATCAAGTAAGCTGAGTGCAGTATATATGCATCACCAGGCATTAATTCTTTCACATGAAGAGAAGAGAAGAGGAGGAGAAGAGACGAACCTTCCAATAGAAGAGGGGGTCATGAACTCTCAGGACAGATTTTACATGGCATTCTCTGCCTACTTCACCAAAACTGAACATAGTACCTCCTTCTTCAAGCAAGCTACATGCAAAACTAATGAAGTGAGAATCGACCGTAACTAGACATTGTATATCCTTCAGTTGATGGAAGAACTCAACTCACATCAAGTTACCGAGGGATATGTATCGATTGAGAAATCTTGCTACCAGAAGACGTGCCCCAGCCTCGGTCCATGATGGGACCATCTGCTTTGGGTTTTCGAGAAGGCCACTCTTGTTCCCAAGTAAGCCTTGAGCTGCAGCTTTCCCAGCCTGCACGCATGCATAGTTAATTTTTACACGCAAACATGCATAAATATTTCATAGAGAAAAGAAATTAAGTAGACAGGTTGTGATGGAGTACCTTAAGTCCGTCTTCATGGAAGCCATAACCTGTGATTCAAGACAGAAGAGACGTTCAACAGTTTCAGACCTAATTGAAATGCAGTAAAATTAATTTGTAATCGTCCTTACATGCCTTCACGCCATTTAAGTTACCTTGATATGCCCCACTGTACCATATTCCTCTGGTTCCCTGGATGTGACGAAGCTCAAGAGAAGCCTTTGCAGCAGCAACGGACGGAATAGGATGGCTAGTGTTCCATTTGAGCAAGACATGATCCGGGGCATGAGGAGGATTCAGTGTCACCAGGAAAGGACGTCTGCTGATAGATTCTATGTTCTAGAGATCCCAAGAAATTAAGCAAAGAAATCACCAACTAATGCGCGCGTGTATTGATCCATCGTCCATGCATGCATATGATGGAGGTGGTTCATTAATCTGATCAAAGTAGGACAAGAGTTGCATTGCAAGTTGCTGTTGCTGCTATGTTAGGGTACCTGAAGCAGATTCAGCCAGTAGGTAACAGAAACACCCCTGCTGGTTGTCCCCAGGAAGTTCCAGGCGCTCCATGCCGACGAATTCCGCGGCATCAAACTTTTATCGTGATGGAGGTATACATCACTGCAATGAATAATGGATCAGGAGGCCGGCACACATAAATAAATAGGAGTATATGTATGTAGAGATCACTTTCATAAGGGATCACCAACTGCAATGAGATCAGAATAGCAGGGGCAATACTTATATGGGCATGCGTTACCTACCTGTAGACATACTGGAAAGCACCCAGAATTCTCAATTCCTCATGTGTTGCTTCAGCTCCGAGTATTTTTAGAGCATCAGGTGCATGCACACCAAGTATGATCCTGTCGTAAATCTCCTCCGAGCCATCAACCTCTGAGACTCTGTAACCTGCTGCCCAAAATTCATGAATAATAACATGAGGGAGTACAAGAACAGGGAAGGGGAGACAAAAAATTAATGGATGCGATCAACAAAGAGCTTGGCAACTTGGCATGCATGCAGTACCTCCGTCAAAATAAGTTGAAACAGATTTGACTTGGCAGCTGGTTTTAACCTGACAACCCATGCTTTCCAGCTCTTCTCGTACCTGTATATATATGTGTGCAGATACATGCATCCGTTTTGCAGATGACAGCTACAGTACCCGTGTAACAATACCATATACGGTTGAATTACAGTGATGCATGTGTGCCTACCTTGTTTACATAGGAATGCGAACGATCCTTGACAGTGAGCCACTGGGGGCGACCGAACAGCTGAATAATTGATATTTGCATGCACGGTGGATACAAAAGAAAGAATTAGCAGCAGCAGCAATGGGGGGAATTATTATATTTGAAGTTGGCATGCAGCACCTGAAGGAGGTGATGGTTACGGCAAAATGAGAGCACACAGAAAGCAGAGAAGCCCAACACTCCTTGTGACGGACAGGACCATATACACGCACAGATTGGAATCTGAAGCACAGAACAGCGTGGTGATGTGATACTGATACAGACAAGCAAGTAGCTATAATTAATGCTAGAATAGATTAGTAGTAGTACGTACAAGGTAAGCCTCTTGGAACAACTGGGAATATCCATGCGACTGAATGAACTGCCCCAAAGTCTCGTTCCGGTCCAGATCAGGGTTGGTCTCATGATCCTTCAGGTACCTGCATGCATGCTCGGATTCAGGTTCCAAATTAAGCATGACTGCTGTGCATGTTTGTACACTCAGTAACTAGTAGCTGGCTCACTCGAGAGCATCGTTCTTGAACTTGAGTATCTCGCGGATCATGCGCCAGAAACTGGGGCTGAGCGCGTTGCTCTTCTGCGCCAAGAGCCCCGCGATGCCGTTGCGGCTGCCCCACTCGCATCTGCCGCCGCCGTCCAGCTGCGTGCTCACCGAGAAGGACATGTCCAATCTCTCCATCTCCACCCCGAGCCCTTCAAACCACTCCATCATGTTTGGGTACGTTACCTATATGCCATCCATACAATTGCTTATGTCATACCATATACTCCATATTGCTAGGGATGAATGAAGAAATAAGCTAGCTTGCTAGCTGAAATTGAGGAGGGTATCGATTAATTAATCGGGTGTATATAGGTATCATCCGGATGTTTTATTCCTAACAATCATCCAAATTTCGGACCGTTGGATTAGAGATCCAACGGTCTCTTTTTTTGGAGGGAGGAGATTTTTTTTGAAGAGGGGAGATTTTTTTTGGAGGGGGTGGGGAGAATTCGTGACCGTTGGATCTCTAATCCAACGGTCACAAATCTGGATGATAGTTAGAATGAAAACATCCAGATGATGTTTATCAATACCCTAATTAATCAAACAACCCACCCGGTTGAAGACCATGAAGCCGAGGTCAAGGTGGACAGCACCGTTATCGACGGCCACGGTCCTGGCATGCCCGCCAAGATGGTCCTCCTTCTCGTACAATGTCACTCGTGCGCCGCCGCTTCTCGCCAGCTCGTGCGCCGCCGCCAGCCCGCTTACCCCAGCACCCACCACCGCCACTCGCATCTTCTCGCTCCCTCTCTCCTGACGACTCCGGAGTCTCGCACGACACTCCCCCTTTATAGACAAGGAATGCATGGAGGGGCCAGAGAGGAAATCCCGTCAGATTATATCAGACAAGTGCAACAGCTGCGAGTCAGCCAACAAGCAAGGATCATCAATCAAGCTATTCCAGTACTTCTATACATGACACACACACATATATACATGACACACACACATACATGATTGGCCAGCACGTCACGTCCATCGATCGATCGATAATTGGGACCAAGTCGCGGCACGTGCGGCGCAAAAGTCTCAGAGAGCGGTGATGCATCGCCTTCGCATCCATCCCTAGCTTGTTTTCTTTGGGCATTTCTCCACCAAATCGTGTCATGAGTCATCTCCATCGAGGCCAAATTACAGGCATATATATATATATATATATATATATATATATATATATATATATGCATGCATGCATGTTTAATTTATCTACCATAAATCAAGGCTTCAAACCTAGACCTAGATTTCCAAACAGACCGTGTGTCAGTCAGTCTAATTGTATCAAACACAAGAACTGGTCTGTAGCAGGTGCGAAGGACCATGTAGCCTATCAACACGATGTAACAAGTAGCAGGGGGCTCCCTTGCTCCCTCCTCCGGTAATTGTTGTGCTCCTCGCGTAGTCCGTTTTATTCCTTGTCTTTGTTTTTTAAAACCTGCATTTGTTTTCTTTTCTACCACCTCGCTTTCTTATACAGTTTTGCTTCCGCTTAAGCTGGGCAACCGGGTCTCTAAAACAAGTTATGGGCCTGTTTGGGAGAGTTCCACCAGCTCCAGATCCACCAGATTCACCTGGATCCACCGTGGAGCAGCTCCATCGTGGATCTGGGATTCGTCAAAGTGTTTGGTACAGCTCCACCTCCCTCTCTATCTCACTTCCACCTGGACCCCACGCGTCAGGGGGCAAAATGAAAAAAAAAAGAATTCCCGGCCGGCGCAGGCGCAACAGCGGCCGGCGGGCGCGGCCCCGGCCGGCGCAAGCGCGGCAACGGCCGGCGGGCGCAGGCGCAGGCGAGGCGGAGAGGAGGAGGAGGCGGAGCGGCGGCTGGGGGGCGGGCGCGGCCGGCCGGGGGCAGCGCGGCGGCCGTCCGAGGGCGGGCATGGCGTGCGGCAGAGGAGGAGGCGGAGAAGAGGAGGAGGCGGAGCGGCGGCTGGGGGGCAGGCGCGGCCGGCCGGGGGCGGCGCGGCGGCCGGCCGGGGGCGGCGCGGCGGCCGGCCGAGGGCGGGCACGGTGCGTGGCAGAGGAGGAGGCGGAGAAGAGGAGGAGGCGGAGCAGCGGCCGGCGGGCGCAGGCGAGGCGGAGAAGAGGAGGAGGCGCGCGGTCGGCCGGGGGCGGTGAGGCGGTTGGCCGGAGGCGGCGGCGGCCGGCCAAGGGGCGGGCGCGGTGGAGGGGGTGGAGACGACACGGCGGCCAGCCAGGGGAGGACGGGAGGACGGCGCAGCGACGAGAAGAGACGGGAAATAAAAAGAACGAACCGTTTTTTGTGTGTAATCAGTGGCATGGTGGGTAATTTTCCCCAACTCCACCAACTTGAGTTTGGTGGAGCACCCCTTGAGGTGCTCCATGGATTTGGTGGATCTGGAGCCAGATCCATGGTTTTGGTGGAGCAGATCCACGGTGGAGCTGCTGGAGCTAGAACTGTTTGGCTTGGAAAAGTGGATCCGGATCTGTTTTTCGTGAATCTGGAGCTGGTGGAGCTCTCCCAAACAGGCCCTATGAAGGTTGGAAGTTTTTTGGGAAATTAAAAACTAGAGTTTGCAACAAGTTGTAGGTAGATGTGAGGGTTGCAAATTAAGGCCCGTCAATCCAGCTCTTTTTAGCGGATTCTAGTTTTCGATAATTGGTTTTTAGCTAAAATTGCACTGTATCGACTATTAGTGTTTTCTGAGTCATTCAATTAAAAAAAGAGAAAAAATAAAAAACACAATTTTATCCCTATGGACAACACAAATTAAAAGAAAATAAGAAAAAAAACAAAAGGATAAAAAGTAAAAGAAAAACGAAATTAAGAAGTCAACATTTTAATTTCCGCTTTTAAACGCAGCTAACGTGAATTTCCGCTTTTAAACGCAGCTAACGTGAATTTAGAATGCAGCTCGTGGCAGAGGAGTAATGGGATAGGGAGATGACAACCGCACATGTCCGGACCATAGCAAGGTAGCTAGCTACCAATCCAAAATCAGGCAGAATCTGTACTGCTGGTGCTGGAGTTTCAATCAATCAATATGTCCGTTTATATTAGCTGCAAAGCTACTTAACCCTTTTTCTATTCCTTCACCTTAACTAAACACCTTATTGACGTTTTACTGAATGGATCCTCAGTTGTAGAATAATTAATATTAATTCTTGACAACCTTTTTTCTTGCATGGACTTAATTAGGACTGAATATATAACGCACGAACGGAGCCTACCAGCTAGTCCTTCATTCCGAAATACTCACTGTTTCCCATAGATAATTACTAATACATCAATAAATCTTCAATCAATCGATGTGTTCCTTTCATATTAGCTGCAAACCTACTCAACCCTTTTTCCATTCCCTCACCTTAACTAATCACCTTATTGCCATTTTAGCGAATGGATCCTCAATTGTGGAATAATTAATATTAATTCTTGAAAACCTTTTTCTTGCAAGGACTTTGTTGTGGTTACAGACCAAACAGAGAGAGAGATGGTAGTGGGGAGTGGGAGAGTGTAATGTCCTCTTCCTCCCATAGCCTTTCCTTATATATATGCATATGGGATGTGCTTTTACAATTATGCCCTTACATCAGATTATCCCTACTAGGGGTATTTGAGTCATTACACATGTTCTACTCTGGTCTTTGTAATCTTCCGACAGGCCTGCTGGGTTTAGGTGGGGGCCACCCCTACAACAGGAGCCTCTCATGGTGAAGGGCTTCACAGGGCCGAAGCCATGTTGCCGAGTCGTTTGGTCCCCTCCGTCCCTGCGGCCTGTGAACCTCTCTGGTTTTGCAGAGTCTTAACGCGCTACGGAGCGTCTGTAGCTGAAGCTGAGGATGATGTCGAAGTAATCGTGCGCGCTCCGTCCCCCACCTCCGAGCGGGTGGCAGCGGAGCTGGCGCCCAAGTCGAAGTCGAGGCGCGCACGCTCCGTCCCCTACCCTTCGAACGGGTGGCAGCGGAGCTGGCGCCCAAGTCGAAGTCGAGGCGTGCGCGCTCCGTCCCCTACCCTTCGAACGGGTGGCAGCGGAGCTGGCGCCCAAGTCGAAGCAGAGGTGCGCGCGCTCCGTCCCCTACCCTTCGAACGGGTGGCAGCGGAGCTGGCGCCCAAGTGGAAGTCGAGGCGCGCGCGCTCCGTCCCCTACCCTTCGAACGGGTGGCAGCAGAGCTGGCGCCCAAGTCGAAGCAGAGGCGCGCGCACGCTCCGTCCCCTACCCTTCGAACGGGTGGCAGCGGAGCTGGCGCCTAGGTCGAAGCAGAGGCGCGCGCGCGCTTTGTCCCCTACCCTTCGAACGGGTGGCAGCGGAGCTGGCGCCCAGGTCGAAGTCGAGGCGCGCGCGCTCCGTCCCCTACCCTTCGAACCGGTGGCAGCGGAGCTGGCGCCCAGGTCGAAGTCGAGGCGCGCGCGCTCCGTCCCCTACCCTTCGAACGGGTGGCAGCGGAGCTGGCGCCCAAGTCGAAGTCGAGGTGCGTGCGCTCCGTGCTTGCGCTAAGATTGGAGCTTGGCACCGACATTGCTGCGCTGTGAAGCTGTTGTGGCCTTGCAGTCCGGGAGTGCGCTTTTAATGGCGGCTGGAATTACGCCGACGCCTGGCCTGGCAGAGGTCAGGCTGTCGCGTCGTGCAGCCTGCCATCCTGTGGGTGGGACACGCGGCGACTCGCTACTGGTGCGTCGTGGGATGTGAGCGGTTGCATGACCGCGGCCGTTCGCCTCTTCCCCAGGGAAGTTGGACACGTGTTGAGGGCGCAGGCATTGTGCGCTGTTTGGACACCTACCGGGCACGATCCCCTAAGCCCCGGCGGTTCTTCTTTCCAAATCGTGGGCAGCCGAATCGCTGCAAGTTTAATTTGTCTGCGCTTCGAGCTCATGAGAGGCGAGCGGCCTTTATAAGGTGCCAGTGTTGAGGTGGAGGCACTTTCTTTGGCCCGCCGCTTTGCTTCTGCCCGTGCGAATTGTAGCGCCAGTTGCTCCTTTCCTTGCTTCTTTCTGCCTGATTCGCAAAGAGAGATGGCCAGCCATGACGACGCCCCCCACCATTGCCGCAGCGATTCCTTGCCTATCCAGGGCGAGGTGTCCCATCCTTCCGGGGAGTACGAACTAGTGCCGCGGGGGGGGGGGGGGGGGCTCGTGCGCCAACAAGTGGTGGGATGCCATGGAGCACTTGGGGGGCTGCTGTTCCCGTGTGTTGGGGAGGAGCCGCGTGACCGAAGGGACGCTGCAGCGGCTGGTACAGGAGAAGAAGATCGAGGATCGCGATGGGGCTCGCCTACCCCGTCAGGACGAGACGGAGCCAAAGCCCCGGGCAATGGAGGCGATTGTTTTTGTCGCGTTCTTCGACGTCGGCCTTCGAGTGCCCTGCACGTTATTCGTGGGCGAAGTCCTGCGGGCCTACAAGTTGGAGTTAGCCCAATTGACGCCCTACGCGATACTCCGCCTGGCCGTCTTCGCGTGGGCGATGCGGACAGAAGGGCGGTGTCCTAGCGCGAGCCTATTCGCCACACTGCACGACGCACGCTGCCGACCCAGAAAAGTTGAAGGGGCGGTGTCCAACTTCGGCGGTGTGGACTTTGTACTCCGGGCGTCGTGCGCGACGTTGTTCCCTGCGGCAACCTTGCCGGGGAAATGGGAGGCCGGCTGGACTCGGCAGTGGTTCTACTACACCGTGACTGACAAGAGCAGAATGCAATGCCAAGGTGGGCCGATCTCGTTCAACAGTACGCCGGTTCTGAAGGAGGAGATTGACGACACGCAAAGGCTACGGAGTCTGGTCGATGTCGCCCGCCGGATGAGCCTGCGTGACCTAGCCAAGGAGTTCACAATGTATGGGGCGGCGCCCCTCTCCTCCCGGGGGAAGTGTGTTGGACAGGACGGCCCTCGTGAGGACGGGTTCATCCCATCCGTAACTCGCCTGCTTCTGCCGTCCGCTCCTTGTAAGTCGCCCAGCGCGCTTTATGCGTGCCGTTGTACCTGTTTAGTCTCCGCCTGATTGACGTGATATTCTGCGCAGTGACTTGGCTAGAAGACGCGGAGCGCGTGGTTGCGGCGCTCCTCGGCCCGTACACGCTTAAGGGCGGGTAAACCGCGCATGCGAGGCTCTGGGTATTATTGTGCCCGAGTGCGTAGTGCCGGGGGAGCTTCCCGCCGGGACTCCAGGCGCCCAGGGTGGTGATAGCCCTGCGGGGGTGTTGTCTTCGCGACGCCGGGCTCGCTCCCCGGCTGCCGTATGCGACCCCGCGGGCCCCTCGGCGGCCAGCACAGCTGAGACAGGACGTGGGACCGGCGGTGGGCCCGGCCACACTGCTTCGGGGGGGCGCGCCGTCTCGAGTCCCCCGGCGCCCCCTGCCAACGCCAACGAACCCGCGCTCACGGCCACCACTGAACCGGAACTCGCCAACCCGGGGGGAGCACCGTTCCCGGCGAGAAGACCACGGTTGATGGCGCGCTATCAATCGCAGCCGCCGGCGAGGGCGCGCCCCCTACGGAGGAAGTCGTGGGGGCGACGGGAACCGCAACTGGTGTCGCCACAGGAGAATTGCTTGCGTCGCCGCAGGCGAAACGCCCTCGGACTCAGTCCCCTCCGCCAGCGAGGGGTCGATACGAGGTTGCGGGGTCCTGTCGCGGGATTACGACGTCTGGTGCGGCCGAAAGGACCTCCTCGCCGACCAGCGAGGCGCCCGCATCCCACTTGGCAGTCGGACCGGCACCACCGCCTACCGTGACGAGAGGCGCAGGAGGTAGGCGTGAGTCCCTTTCTTCTCATGACTTCGCGAAACTTTCTCCGATCTGCTCGCTCATTCTGCCAACATCAGGCGAGACGAGGTCTCCCGGTCGCGGCGAAGGATCGAGCAACGGAGGTATGCGCGAAGTCCAAAGCCTTGTGCAGGATGCCCCGCAGGTGCCCATTGCTGCTGACGTAGCCGAGGCCTCAATAAATCCTGGCGCGGTGGGGCCGGGGCTGACACACTCGGACTTCCTCCCGCGCTTGGAGATACTTCGCGTTCTTACCGCCGCCGTAGAATGCGCCGACAACGGCCTTGATCGACAGGCGTTGTCGTCATGCGAGGGGGAACTCCTAGCGCTCGCGCTGCAGGCCTCTGAGATGAGGGTAAATATGTGTGCTTCAGTTTGGAGGGTACTGCCGGGCGCTTGCTGACTTGTTGTTTTTGCTAGACGCTTGCCCTCAGCCGGTCCTTTGACGAGGCCCGTGTTCGGGAGCGGAGGGCTCTGGAAGCCAGCCTTCGCGAAGCAAACAACGCTCTCGCCGCGAAGGATGAAGAACTTCGCGCGCTGGGGGGCGCCATGGAGGCCGCGCAACTCGAGGCCACGGAAGCCAAGTGTGCCGCGGCTGAGGAGCGCGCCGCCTTCCTGCAGTAGATCGCCGTCCTAGAGGGGGAAAATGCCCAGCTGGCGGAGTCTGCTGCAGGGAATAGCCGCGTCTTGGAAAGCGCGTCTGCGTCGGCGTGGCGGGCCATGGAGTCTCTGAACCAGGACCTTTGAGATCTGTGCGTCAAAGTGCCGGACACTACGCACGGGCCAGAGGACCTGACGGAGACGCTCGGGTTGATCGAGGAGGGCGCAGGCATTGCTCTTCGTGGCGCTAGAACCTTTGGGGAGCACTGCGGCTATCTTGGTGCGTGCTTCGCCCTCGCCATGCTTCATACCCGCGGGTGTAGACATACCCATGAGCTGGCGAATCCCCAACTGGATCTTCCTGGCCGGCCAGAGGTTATGTCGGACGCCATTCGCTCCATCGGGCCTAGCCTGCAGAACTTTCATCAACGAATCTGGGGCCACTTTGGGGAGGATGCGGCGAGGGTCGCCGTGCAGCAGACGCTGCATGGAGAGGGGGACCTCCTCCGCTGGCTTGAAGGAGTCTCCCGACACCACGACGACGTCGGCCCGGGATCGTTGGCACCGCGCCAAGACTGAGCGGCTAGCCGGGGAGGGCGGGGGAATGATGTATTGGTTCTCATGCTCGTAACCATGTAATCCTCCTGCTTTTGCAATGAAATCAAGTAGCACTTTGTTCTTGGTGTTACCTGCCACTGGGCTCGAGGGGAAGACCTCCGTGTCCTGTTTACAATCTTGACGCTACGACTTCTTTTATAATCCGGAGACTCGCGCGTGCGGAGGCGGACCTCGACGCTACGTCTTTATTTAGAGTCCGTAGACTGGCGCGTGCGGAGGCGAACCTCGACGCTACGACTTCCTTTATAGTCCGTAGACTTGCACGTGCGGAGGCGGACCTTGACGCTACGTCTTATTTAGAGTCCGTGGACTGGCGCGTGCGGAGGCGAACCTCGACGCTACGACTTCCTTTATAGTCCGTAGACTCGCGCGTGCGGAGGCGGACCTCGACGCTACGTCTTATTTAGAGTCCGTAGACTGGCGCGTGCGGAGGCGAACCTGGACGCTACGACTTTATTTAGAGTCCGTAGACTGGTGCGCGCGAGGGCGTCCCCCCGCTGCGTCTTAGTTTAGAGTCCGTGGACTGGCGCATGCGGAGGCGGACCTCGACGCTACGACTTGCTTTATAGTCCGTAGACTCGTGCGTGGGGAGGCGAACCTCAACGCTACGTCTTATTTAGAGTCCGTGGACTGGCGCGTGCGGAGGCGAACCTCGACGCTACGACTTCCTTTATAGTCTGGAGACTCGCGCGTGCGGAGGCGGACCTCGACGCTACGTCTTATTTAGAGTCCGTGGACTGGCGCGTGCGGAGGCGGACCTCGACGCTACGACTTCCTTTATAGTCTGGAGACTCGCGCGTGCGGAGGCGGACCTCGACGCTACGTCTTATTTAGAGTCCGTGGACTGGCGCGTGCGGAGGCGAACCTCGACGCTATGACTTTATTTAGAGTCCGTAGACTGGTGCGCGCGAGGGCGTCCCCCCGCTGCGTCTTAGTTTAGAGTCCGTGGACTGGCGCGTGCGGAGGCGGACCTCGACGCTACGACTTGCTTTATAGTCTGTAGACTCGCGCGTGCGGAGGCGAACCTCAACGCTACGTCTTATTTAGAGTCCGTTGACTGGCGCGTGCGGAGGCGAACCTCGACGCTACGACTTCCTTTATAGTCCGGAGACTCGCGCGTGCGGAGGCGGACCTCGACGCTACGTCTTATTTAGAGTCCGTGGACTGGTGCGTGCGGAGGCGGACCTCGACGCTACGACTTCCTTTATAGTCCGGAGACTCACGCGTGCGGAGGCGGACCTCGATGCTACATCTTATTTAGAGTCCGTGGACTGGCGCGTGCGGAGGCGAACCTCGACGCTACGACTTCCTTTATAGTCCGGAGACTCGCGCGTGCGGAGGCGGACCTCGACGCTACGTCTTATTTAGAGCCCGTGGACTGGCGCGTGCGCAGCGCGGACAGACAATGCTCTGGGAACATCAATCTTTATTGAACTCCCGTTTGCGCGGGCGAGCGTTGTACAAGGGGCTGGTAGTGATACGCTTGTCATCCTGCTTCTAGGCGTAGTACCGCCGTAACCTGTCCGCATTCCATGTGTGCCGAAGGGCTTGTCCCTCGAGCGTGGCGAGGCGGTACGCCCCCTTCGGCAGTGCTTCCATGACGATGTACGGGCCTTCCCACTTGGACTCCAGTTTGCCAGCGGTCTCCGCCTGCAGCGCCACTCTGAGAACGAGATCCCCAGGCTTGAATCTTCGCAGGCATATAGAGCGGTCCCGAGTACGCATTGTCTGCCGCGCGTACTTCTCGGCATGGTGGGCTGCATCTGCCCGTACCCCGTCGAGGAGGTCTAAGGACACCCGGCGGTCCTCTTCGGGTGCTTGGACGAGGACCCTCTGCGAGCCAGCCTTGATTTCCTCGGGCGTCACGGCTTCGTCACCAAAAAGGAGCTTGAACGGCGTGAATCCCGTTGGACGCGTTGCCGTTGTGCGAAGCGACCAAAGAACACTTTGAAGCTCGCTTGGCCACTTCCCCTTCGGCATCCCGACCAGGCGCTTTTTGATGGCGGCGGAGATGGCGCCATTCGCCCGTTCGACCGCCCCGTTGGACTGGGGATGCCCTACCGAGGCGAATCGAAGGGTGATGCCCATGCTGTCACAATATTCTTTGAAGAGGGTGGCGTCGAACTGTAGGCCGTTGTCAACCGTGAGCTCCCGGGGCACGCCGAATCGACATATAATGTTTTGCCAGAGGAAGCGCTGTCCGGCTATCTGGAGAAATACTCCAGCGCGACTACCACGAACCGCAAGTCCCCTGGAGCTCGGGCAAGTGGTCCTATTAAGTCGAGGCCCCAGCGCGCCAGTGGCCACACCGGGGGAATGGGGTTGAGGCTCGTTGGGGGCTTGCGGATGATACACGCCATCCACTGGCACCCCTGGCACCGACGGACGAGGTCCTGGGCGTCGGTGATGGTCGTTGGCCAATAGAAGCCTTGCCTGAACGCCTTGCCGACTAATGACCTCGGTGCCAGGTGGGACCCGCACGCGCCCGCGTGGATCTCTGCAAGGAGCTCCTTGCCCTCCTCAGTCGAGAGGCAGCGCAGGAACGGTGCGCAGACTCCTTGCTTGTAGAGTGTCCCTTCGAACACCTGGAAGGATCTTGCGCGGTGCTGCAAACGTCGAAGCTCGGCGGGGTTCTCTGGCTCGGCGATGCCTTGCAGGAAGTTGAAGATGGGTTCTCGCCAGTCCCCCGGCCGTTCGATGTGGTGGACAAGTGCCGCGTCTCGGTTGTCCTGCAATAATATTTCGTAAAACGCCCCATCAGGGGGGCAGTTGCTGGCTAGCCGCCTTAGCGAGGGCGTCGGCCTGCTCGTTCTCCGCGCGGGGGATGGCCTTGACGGTGACGCCCAAAAAGTGCCTTTCCCTTGCTCTCATAGCCGCGAGGTACTTGGCCAACTCAGGGTCCTTGGCTTGATATGACTTGTCCACATGACCGGCCACCAAGCGCGAGTCAGTGCGGACTAGTACCCGTCTCGCTCCGATTGCCTTGAGCTTCGCCAGGCCAAAAAGCAGCGCCTCGTATTCAGCCGTGTTGTTGGTAGCGGGGAAGGCAAGGCGCGCCGAGTATAGCAAACGTTGTCCTTCGGGCGTGGCGATCACCACACCTACGCCCGCGCCCGCGACGCCGTAAGCTCCATCAATGGTGAGGGTCCAGACGGGGTCATCATGCGCTTGGGCGGGTTGGGCTGGCGGGGTCCATTCGGCGAGAAAATCTGCAAGAACTTGGGATTTGATTGCCGTTCGTGAGGCATATGTCAAGGAGAATGGGGCAAGCTCGGCAGCCCATTTGCCGATGCACCCTGTGGACTCCTTGTTGTGTAACATCTCTTTCAGGGGGAATGAGGAAGGCACCGTGATCGGGTGGGCCAGGAAATAATGCCGGAGTTTCCTAGAGGCCATGATCAGCGCGTAGGCAAGCTTCTCAAGCTCCGTGTATCTTGTCTTGGCGCCTTGGAGGGCTTCAGAGACAAAGTATACAGGCCGTTGCATGGCGCCTTCTTCTAAGACGAGAACGGCACTGACCGCGGTGGCTGACGCGGCCAGATAGAGCAGGAGGGGAGCCTCTGGTGCTGGGGCGACCAGAGTGGGGAGGCTTGCCAGGTGCTCCTTGAGCTCATTGAAGGCCTTCGCGCAATTGCCGTCCCAACGAAATCCATCGCACCCGCGGAGTGTCTTGAAAAATGGCAGGCCCCGCTCCGCCGCCCTGGAAAGGAAGCGGCTTAGCGCCGCCATGCGGCCTGCCAGCCTCTGGACCTCCCTCATCGTCTTGGGCGACTCCATACCCAGGATGGCGTCTACTTTGTCGGGGTTTGCTTGGATGCCCCGTCCGGACACAAGAAAACCTAGTAGTTTGCCCGCCTGCACACCGAAGACACATTTGTCGGGGTTGAGCTTGATGCCCGCCTTTCGGAGGTTGTCGAAGGTCTCCTGGAGATCCCGGCCATGCAGAGCAAGCTGCCGGGTTTTAACCACCACGTCATCGACGTAAGCTTCGACGTTCCTCCCGAGCTGGGCGGCCAGGGCAATAGCGACGAGGCGAGTAAAGGTAGCGCCTGCGTTCTTCAAGACAAAGGGCATTCTGACGAAGCAGAACGTCCCAAGCGGTGTGATGAAGCTGGTCTTCTCCTCGTCGTCTTCGGCCATGTATACCTGGTGGTAGCCGGAATAGGCGTCCAGGAAGCTCATTAGCTCGCACCCGGCGGTGGCATCGACCAGCTGATCGATGCGCGTCAAGGGATAATTGTCCTTTGGGCACGCCTTGTTGAGTGCCGTGAAGTCGATGCACATACGCCAGGCCCCGCTGGCCTTTTTGACCAGTACCGGATTAGCGAGCCACTCCGGATGGTGGACCTCGCGAATTACCCCGGCCCGAAGAAGCTTTGCCACCTCGATTTTGGCCGCCTGCTGCCGATCCATCGACATACGCCGAAGCCTTTGCTTGACCGGCTTGGCGTCGGGGCGGACCGCCAAGCGATGCTCGATTACTGCTCGGTCCACGCCCTTGATGTCCTCCGGGGACCATGCGAAAATGTCAACGTTGTTCTGAAGTACTCGGAGCAGATCCCGCTCAACCTCCGGGGGGAGCCCCTCGCCGATGGACACGAACTGCCCCTCCGCCTGGAGCGGCACCTTCTTGACTCCGCCCTCGGGCCGAGGCTTGGGCGTCCACCCGGGGGCGAAGGGCCCATCACCGAGTGTGTCGGAGAGGGCGTGCACCGGGCGATGCGGAACACGGCTGCCGACCTCAGCACGCCTGGCCAGGTCCTGATCGCCGAAGACGGTGATAACACCCTCCGGGCCCGGGAGCTTCATACACAAAAACGCGTAGTGCGGGATCGCCTCGAAAGAGTTGATGGCAGGTCGCCCCAGTATGGCATTGTAGGGATGTGGGATATCCACGACGTCGAAGATGACATGCTCGGTCCTGACGTTACCCTTGTTGCCCTCCTGGCGGAAAGTGACCGGAAGGGACACGTGCCCCAGGGCCTGCAGCGGTTGACCTCCAAAGCCTTGAAGCGGGGCTCCTGGCTGCTCTAGCCGGCTGCGGGGGATCCTCATACGGTCGAGGGCCTCTGCGAACAAAATATTCGCGGAGCTGCCCCCGTCGACGAGGACGCGCCTGACGTCACAGCGTGCTATGTGGGCCTGGATGACTAGAGGGTCTTGGTGAGGGTACTCCACACCCCTGGCATCATTCAAGTCGAAGGTGATGTTGCAGGGCGGCATCCACAATTGCGGCTGCTCCCTGGGGGCCGTCAAGGAGGAACCTCCGGTGATGACGCTGACGGTGCGATGCTGCGCGCCCTCCGCTACGGTGGCCCGCAGGGGGCTACTCCTTGGGTGCCCCATATGGGCTCCGGCGGGGGGCCGAGGAGGCAAAGCCCGAAGGTTTCTGCGTCACCACGAAGAGTTGGTCCGCCTCGACTCGCTCGACGCAGTTCCCTTGGAAGTTGCTGCGGAGGCGGTCACGGATTTGCTCCCACGCGTAGACGGAGTTTGGCTTGATGGTAAAGAACCAGGAGAGCGCCACTCCTTGCAACGCGAGAGGGAGCCCCTTCGCCTTTGTTGTGTCGTCTCCGCCCGCGGCTTCGATCGCGGTTTCGTACACGCGCACGAACTCACGGGGGTCCGTATCACCTTTGTACGGGTCGATGACATCAGGAAACTTGAAGTCTTCGGGCCACGACACCTGTTGCAGCCCCGCCGAAAGCGGGGACTCCGGATCCACGCGTCGCAGCGGCACGTGGCTAGATGTTGGGGCTTCGCGGCTGTCCGCCCTCTCCGGCGCGGGCTCGGGCGCGGCTACTGGCGTGGCCTGCTGGCTCCGAGCCTTTTGCGTGTCTCGGACGGCTCCGCGAAGGTCCCCTAGTTCCCGCTGGAACGCATTGAGGGCTGGTAGTAGGGCGCCTTCCACCACAGGTGCTGTCGGGGCTGCCGGAACACCCAACGGACGGGTCGATGCAGGGATCATCGCCTCACGATCTCCGGATCCGTCGGATGCTTCGTTGCGGCTACCCCCGACCGCCTGATCCGCGGTGCCGGCGAGGGTGGCGGGGGCTGTCGTTGCAGTGCCAGCGACGGGGTTGGATGTCGTTGTAGCGGCGCTGGCGGGGTTGGTTGTCATCGTCGCGGTGGTGGGGTTGGTTGTCGTCATCGCACGAACGTCGACGCTCGCGCCCTCGACAGCCGGTGCCGAGGCCCTGGTGCTCACGCGCCGCTCCGACCCGACCGTCTTCTTTCCCCTTGCCGCCGCCGATGAAGCTTTTTTCGGTGCCATCTTTTCTTTGATCTTCGGGCTTGTCTTCGTCCTCCCCACGGACGGCGCCAACTGTTGTGGTTACAGACCAAACAGAGAGAGAGATGGTAGTGGGGAGTGGGAGAGTGTAATGTCCTCTTCCTCCCATAGCCTTTCCTTATATACATGCATATGGGATGTGCTTTTACAATTATGCCCTTACATCAGATTATCCCTACTAGGGGTATTTGAGTCATTACACATGTTCTACTCTGGTCTTTGTAATCTTCCGACAGGCCTGCTGGGTTTAGGTGGGGGCCACCCCTACAACAGACTTAATTAGGACTGAATACATAACGCACGAACAGGGCCTACCAGCTAGTCCTTTGTTCCAAAACGCTAACTGTTTCCCATAGATAATTACTAACACATCCATAAATCTTTAATCAATGATGTGTTCCTTTCATATTGGCTGCAAAGCTACTCAACCCTTTTTCCATTATCTCACCTTAACTAATCACCTTATTGGCGTTTTAATGAATGGATCCACAATTGTGGAATAATTAATATTAATTCTTGACAACCTCTTTTCTTGCAAGGGCCTAATTAGAACTGAATATATAACGCACGAACGGAGCCTACCAGCTAGTCCTTCATTCCAAAATACTCACTGTTTCCCATAGATAATTACTAATACATCAATAAATCTTCAATCAATCGATGTGTTCCTTTCATATTAGCTGCAAAGCTACTCAACCCTTTTTCCATTCCCTCACCTTAACTAATCACCTTATTGCCGTTTTAGCGAATGGATCCTCAATTGTGGAATAATTAATATTAATTCTTGACAACCTTTTTTCTTGCAAGGACTTAATTCGGACTGAATACATAACGCACGAACGGGGCCTACCAACTTGTCCTTCATTATAAAATACTCACTGTTTCCCATAGATAATTACTAATACATCCATAAATCTTCAATCAATCGATGTGTTCCTTTCATATTATCTGCAAAGCTACTCAACCCTTTTTCCATTCCCTCACCTTAACAAATCACCTTGCTGGCGTTTTGACGAATGGATCCTCAGTTGTGGAGTAAATAATATTAATTCTTGACAACCTTTTTTCTTGCAAGGACTTAATTAGGACTGAATATATAACGCACAAACGAGGCCTACCAGCTTGTCCTTCATTATGAAATACTCACTATTTCCCACAGTAATTACTAATACATCTATAAATCTTTAATCAATCGATGTGTTCCTTTCATGTTGGCTACAAAGCCACTCAACCCTTTTTCCATTCCCTCACCTTAACTAATCACTTTATTGGCGTTTTAATGAATGGATCCTCAGTTGTGGAATAATTAATATTAATTCTTGACAACCTTTTTTCTTGCAAGGACTTAATTAGGACCGAATATATGATGCACAAATGGAGCCTACCAGCTAGTCCTTCGTTTCGAAATACTCACTGTTTCCCATATATAATTACTAATACATTCATAAATTGTCAATCAATCGTTGTGTTCCTTTCATATTGGCTGCAAAGCTACTCAACCCTTTTTCCATTCCCTCACCTTAACTAATCACCTTATTGGCGTTTTAATGAATGGATCCTCAGTTGTGGAATAATTAATATTAACTCTTGACAACCTTTTTTCTTGCAAGGACTTAATTAGGACTGAATATATAACGCACGAACGAAGCCTACCAGCAAGGGAGGGAGGAGCAGCAGCAGCATCCGTTGCCGCCACCCTCCCGCGCTGTCACTATGACACCACCCTCGAGCGTGCATGTGCCACTGCCAGTGCAATAAGATGTCGGCTTAATTAAATTTGACTGTGGGCTTCATGCCTTCATAACACTGGATAGGCCACTCGGGCGAGTACACGGCCTGTTAGCCGATTACTCGCTCGATTATACTGGTTAAATTGGTAATGTACTTGTTTTTGCCTACTCGTACGGTAAAGAGATCAGGGTATTAATTAATTAATTAAACAACCCACCCGGTTGAAGACCATGAAGCCGAGCTCAAGTTGGACGGCGCCGTTATCGACGGCCATGGTCCTAGCATGCCCACTGAGATAGTCCTCGTACACCGTAACTCGCGCACCGTTGCTCGTGTTTGAGTTAGAGATAGAGGGCATGTTCTTTGCGACTTTTAAAAGCGGATATTGGTTTTTGCTATAGTACCTAACTTTCAAACGAAGTATTTTCTCAAGACGGGGTCTACAAGTTAATTATAGTACACGTTAAAAGCCCAACATCTGTACCAGCCAAAATCGCAAGTGAGTATATATCTCTATGTAATCTCTGTTATGAACATCCTAAAATTCAGAAAAAGAATGCCAATAGATACATAAGAAGAAATTAAGATCCTCAACTCGAATGGCAAACCGGAGTCAGTTCGTTAATTACTAATGTATATATGCATGCTATGTACGTGCTCAGTGTACTACAACACACACATGCACGTGTCCATAAAGATAGCTAGAGCTAGATTCATTAGGAGAATTTCCATATTGCTAGGGATGAATGAAGGAATAAGCTAGCTAGCTAACTGAAATTAAGGAGGGTATTAATTAATTAATTAAACAACCCGCCTGATTGAAGACCATTAAGTTGAGGTCGAGGTGGACGGCACCGCTATCAATGGCCACGGTTCTGGCATGCCCCCAAGATGGTCCTCCTTTATAAACAGGGTGTGCATTGAGGGGCTAGAGACAAAATCCCGTCAGATAGATTGTATCATACGGGTGCGGCAGCTGCCAACCGACCAACAGGCAAGGATCATCGATCGAGCTAGTACAATACTACTATAGATGACACCCACATGCATAGTACATAGATGTATGCATTTGTTTTCTTTTATAGCACCTTGCATTTGTTGGAAATAATATTGACTTAGAGTTGGAGATAGAGACTAGTATGCATTTGAGTTAGAGATAGAGTCTAGTATTTATGTAAGCCCTAGCCTATATAAAAAGAGGGCATGTAATCTCATTTCTCTTTCTCGTTGTAATATTGTTGTGGGGATGGCTCCCTACCATATCCATTCAGCCTGTTGGGCTAAAAGTGTCAGGCTGAAAGGTTCATTGGGGAGCATAAAAAGACATAAATGCCCTTGTAATAGTACTTTAGGGTAGGGGTAAGATTGTAATGAGGCTTTACGGTCATGTATATATATCGCCCTATGGGGAGCAGGGAAAGAGATCGATCATTCCCACACTCTCATAGTCCCCTCATATACTGTTTGGTCTGTAACCACAACAATTGGCGCCGTCTATGGGGACAACAAGCAAGCTGTGGGTTTAGGACAACAATGGCTCTTAAGAAAGCGGCGGCAACAACCAAGCAGAAGAGAAGCGCGCTGGTGTGGGGCCCGGCGAGCGAGCCCCCGTTTCCCTCATGGCAACGGCGTTCAGCCGTTGTAGGGGGTGAACGGGGCGGGGACGGCTTGGGTACTAGTGTGGCCGGGACCGTCGGCCACGACACAACCTGCGCGGGTGTGACCGTCGATCGAGGCACAAGTGATGGCGTAACTGTCAACCCCGGCACTCTCGCTGACGCTACCGTCGACCCAGGCACCCGCGTGGACACGTCCGTCAACTTCCTCGGTTCCGGCCCCACCTCTGGTGATCCTCTTAGCAGCACGACTACTCCTACTAGCTTCGGAGCCCAAGTGGCTGTCGCAAACAACCTTGCGACCAGCGTCCCCGCATCGGTAGGCCCCGCCGGGCATATGGTGGAGGATAGTCTTGTTGCGGTCCTCGGCACGTTGCAACGCAAGCTGACCGACCTTCGAAATGCCATGCGAGAGATGCAAGAGGCTCGAAGTCAGCAAGCGCCCCCGACGGCGACAGTGGAGGTCGCAGCTAAGCGGATAGATAGACACGAAGTCCTTGTCTCCGGGCCCCGGCGCATATACCCGAAGTCTCCGCTCTCCGCCGGCTTGCAGCAGTCCCCGTGGCTAGAAGACTTCAAGTTCTCTACTGTCAACCAGGGTCTAGGATACGATCATTCAAAGGATGTGAGGAGACATCCACCTACAATTATTAGAGCTATACAGGGAGGTGGGATTGAGGTTGAGCTTGTGTCTAGGAAGACCGTGTTTGAGTTTTGCAAGCTTTGTCCAAGAGATTTCTAATAGTAAGGTAGTATCTCGTGCTGCTTCGACCTCTTAGAAGGCAAAGTATCATTGCACCTTCTGTCAGAATGATGGACATCTAGTTAAGTTTTGTTTTAGGCATGCCAAGGTTGCACGACGCGACCGTGTTTGTGCTCTTAGGGATATTCAGGGTCAGTCCCAAACTCGGAGTGTTCCTTAGACCGATATGAGGCCTAGGTTTGTAGATGGCTTTTATGGCTCTTGTAGTGCGTTTATTTATACTTATGAGTTGTTTTTTATTTGAGGATGGTGAAGATGGTGCTACTGCAGCTTGTTACGGGCCGGGGAGTTGTTTTTTATTTGAGTTGTTTCAGTTGTTTTTTATTTGAGTACGGGTCGGTTGTCAGGTGGTCGTGGCTTACGTACCCGTCAGCACGGCGACTTGGCCCGCCCCTCGGTGTGATGCTTGGTGATACTACTGGTGGATGGATGCTCTATTAGTGGTGGTTATGTGATGCTTAGTTGTGTATATATGGTGGTTCGATGGTGTGGTACTATCATGTAAAGAAAAAGCAAAAGTTTAGAGCTGGAATGTGGCTACCTCGTCGGTGGTTGGTCTCTTGCTTTCTTGGTCGGTTGCTTTCTTGGTTCATGTGCATCAACAGAAGTTGAACCATACCATCTTATTTATAATTAGATTCAAGGGTTATGCCTGTGGCTTTGCCATATAAAATGTGAGGACAAAACAACATGTTGAATTTTTAGTACATATGCAGGCTAAGTAGCAATTATTTTTTTAATTTATTCTGGTTTCTTTTGCAATGGTTTTGGCAGCTTACAAAATGCAAACAAATGAAAATTTATATCTAAAAATCGAAGAGCCAGAAGAAAAGGTATAGTATGTATTATGTTAAACCAGTGAACGAAAATTGCTTATGAAATTACCTATTAAGACTAGATACAACAAATCCTCTGTCCAAATCGTCCTTGCAAACATGTGAACCAACAAAACCACTTCCACCGAGCACAAGCACCTATACGACACACAGATGCCAGAAGCAGCAGTGAGCTTCAGAAACGATTGAAAGCGAGAACAACCGTCGTGCATACGTCTATATATAGTATTATTATCAATCTGAGAATTCAAACTCATGTTAATGAAGCAAGGAGATAGTGCAAAACTCGTTAACAATATCCGATTTTCTCTACTTCTCCCCTAGTATTCTCAAATATATACCACCCTTCCGTTTTCTGATGGAAATGAGGAATTGCTTTACCTTCAAGATAGACGTAGTCTAGAGATATAAAAGATCAAGAAGCTGGCTGTAACCATAACATAATGTTTTGTGTAATGTTGCAAACCTACATCAGTCATAAATGCATAAAAATAATGAGAGACTATGTGGAGGTGACCCTATGTTTGTGATGAGTAATTGACAATTGTTTTGGAAAGATTGAGTTTGGTTTGAGTGCTCTCTGCAAAGTCGTAAACCTTTTTGAGTGGTCGAAAGATCTCTACGACCATGTTGGCCGTGGTTGAACGCAGCTAGACCACGTTGGCCGTGGTCGGAACACTTCTACGACCACGATGGTTGTGGTCGGAAGACTGGTTCACTGTTTATGACCTCAAAGTCGAAAGTCGGCAGTCGAATTTACGACCACGCTGAGGAGTTGGCGCCTTACGACCACGTTGTCGAGAGTTGAAGCGATCGGTGGTCGTAAGACTTGGCCATGACCACTGTGGTTGAATGTTGGCGGGTTACGACTACAACCACGTTGGGTAGTCGGTGGCTTACGACCACATTAACACGAGAAGAAGTCGGAGGTCGAGGCTTCGACCGCTGTGGTTGATAGTCGGCAGACTCTGACCACGACCACGTGGGAAGTCGGCAGACTTCGACCACGTTGCGAGGCGGTCAAACGTGGTCGTAGCTCAGTCGGCTGCGGTCGGACCTGGTCGAATGTGGTCGGACGTGGTCGTAGTCGGTCGGTTGTGGTCGTAGCGCGTCTGGCTCAGTCGGTTATGGTCGTAGCACGTCTGGCGCGGTCGGTTGCGGTCGAACGCGGTCGGACTAGCTTGGGACTCGGTCGGACATGGTCGGAAGGGCCTGTACGCAGTACGTTGCGGTCGGAACCGGTCGTATGCCCTTTTGAAGCGGTCGTATGCGGTCTAACAGGCTCGGGTAGCGGTCGGATGTGGTCGTAACGTGGTGAGACGTGATCGGAAGTCCTTTTGACCATGTTAGAACCTTCTGCCGTGGTCGTAACTCGAGTCTAACCGGTCGTTTGGCTTCCTGGAGCGGTCGTAATCTCTGGGAACCGGTCGTATGGACCTCCGAGGTGGTCGTAATCTTGTTCCGTGTGGTCGCAAGCTATATGCATTATTGTTCATGTAATTTCGATCTGTCGTAATTGCTGTATGACTTTGTGGAATGTGCTTTGAGTTCTCTTTTCTGATGCAATTGGATGTTACCCTTGTCTAGTGCGATACTATGTGATGGTTTGTTGTCTGTGATGGTTGCAGGACCTTGAGGCTAGTCATGGCGAGGTATGGGATAACCAGACTAGGCACAGGTGGTGCTGAGGTCGAAGCGGTCGGGAGATGCCGAAGACGATGAGGCACTCAAAGTGGTTGCAAGGCTTGGACAGCAAGGCAAGAGGAGGAAGGTGCGGGGATGGCATTTTGGTGAAATGCACAAAGCCTGCAAGAGTGGAAGCAGATTCTGTTAGCACTATCGGGTAAAGTGCGGATGCTGTTGGGGTTAACAGGCAAAGCATCGAGTCTGTTGAAGTTAATGGGTAAAGTGAGTGGTAAAACCCGGTGTTAGTTGGGGTTAACGGGTTCCCCCTGGTATGAGTAGGCTATAAATAGAGGGGTAGAGCTCAAGTACTGGTTGAGATTTTCGGCAAGTGGCTCGGGTTTTTCGTTCTCTGTTTTGCGTGCGTTGCTCTGGGTTGAGAGCGTGTATGGAGTGGCTGTAGAAACCTCCTTATGTAATCATTCATCTCTCTGTTTCTATCTATCAGAGCTTTGCTTTGTTCTTTCTGAGATGTTTTGATTTCTGTATCGGTTCTCTCTGTTAGTTCTGCATTCTTGGTCTCTCTGGTTGATCTGTACTTTTTTTATTAGAGTGGAGTTCTTAGTTCGAGAAGCCTCGATTTCTCTTTGCTCTGAACTGGGAATCAGTCTCAAGGCCATCTTGGCCAGGTCTTCCCGAGAGCAATCAGTTTCGATCAGCTCTTTGGCAGTTTGTGTTTTCTTGGTATTTTCTCTTTCAGAGGTTGAGCTTTTGCAGTATTTAAAGTTTCGTGACCAAAAGATCTAAGTCAAAAGTTACTTGGTTTTTGGATCTTGCGGTCGATCTCTGCTCACTTCCTCTGTTTCACTTTCGACCATGTGTTTTACTTCGACCACAGCAACAAGTTTTCTTTAGTCCTGTAGGTTCTCATACAGTGGCTGTTATCTTGCTGTGGTTTGAGTTTTGTGGTCGTTAGAACTAAGGATCAAAAGTTACATGTGTTCTTGATCGGGTGGTTGATCGTCTCTCTCTGTGCTGTCTCAGTTCAAGCAGTATTTCTCTGTTGTCGGTCAGGCTATTGTCGGCCAGCTTGATTTTCCAGTCTCGGTTTCTAGTAGGCAATCTCATTCTGTCTTCATAGCTCAATAGCTATTGGAGAAGAAGAGGTGTGTGAATACTTGGGGATTTTTAAAGGCACCATTCACTCCCCCCTCTGTTGGCATTTCGGTCCTACAAATAATTTATCCACCTGACAGTTTGGATGAAAAAACTATTGACAGATTTACTCGTGGCACACAGTGCTCACTGAGGAAAAAAATTGATGCACCTAAGAGCATATGGGTAAAACTACCAAGCTGTAAGCCTGTAACAACAGAATCAACACCAAACTACCAAGCTTGGTCACACTATTACCTTATCTGGAGAAGGCGGTCTCTGGCTCCACCACCCGTTTTGAATCGCCGGGCGTCATCACGTCGAGGCAGCAGGAAGAAGCGTCACGTCGGGAGCAGCGACTCGCGTGTCCACATCGCGGGCAGAGACAGCAGGAGCGCTGTGCTATACGTGGCTGATCAGGGAGCAAGGAAATTCAGAAAAAAAAATCCCAACACATCGCTCGAGAAGGCCTTGCCATTCTTCAACAAGACCGACCAGCTGTTAGCAGTATGGCAAAAGCGCGGCCACGCACATCTACGCAAGATGTTGGAAATCAGCCCGATCTACTCACGCTTCTGGTGGACACAAGAATTCTGTGGAGACGATGAAACACAAGAACACTGGTTTTGGTGCCCCGCAAAGTCTGCAGCTTTCCTGGTTTTCTCATCATTATATAGTCATCGGAGATTACAGCAAATCAATCCAAGATTTGGCCCTACAACTACGCCACACCTTCCATGGTGGCCTACCAGAATCCGCACCGAACACGGTGCTTCCAAACTACTCAAAAATTATATCTAGTATTGCCTAATACGTCGGCAATCCTGGTGCAAAAACAGCCGGCGCCCAGTTCGGCCTCCATGCGCGGCCTGCGTCTCCCCTCCAATGCCTCTTCTCTATTTAATTCTTCGACCCCATCTCCTCTCTAACTCTCACTATTTCTTGATTTTGCATGGATTTATACTTATGATTTGAGTTATTTTTTTATTTGAGAATGGTGAAGATGGTGCTACTGCGGCTTGCTACGACGGGTCCCGTGCACCGGGCCAGGGAGTACGGGTCGGTTGTCAGGTGGTCGTGGCTTACCCATTAGCACGGCGACTTCACCCGGCCCTCGGTCTGATGCTAGTGGTGCATGGATGCTATGACTATGAGGTGCTCTATTGGTGGCGGTTATTGTTGATTGTTTAGTTGTGGAATTTTTTGTACGAATAATCTGTTTTTTATTTGAAATTACAGAATATATCCGCGGCAACATTTTTTACACAAATAGGCTCCAGTCGCCTAACGGAGGGCGACTGGAGCCAATCGCCTAGTCTCCAGGCGACAGAGCTCCAATCGCCCGACCTCTGGGTGACTAGAACCAGTCGCCCCCCATTGGGCGACTTGATGTGCAGTCGCCCACCCAGAGGGCGACTGGTTTCAGTCCCCCGTGAATTTTGTACATTTTGTCAATTTTGTAGTTTATAACTGGAAAATAATCTGCTAGATTTGTAATAAAAGTTTATGTTCATTGTATGTTGTAGGTGCATAAAAAAATTTGAGAAACTTTTTTTAAGATCGATTGACCTTAGAATGATCAATACATACGATGGTAAGTGATATTGTGATGTTACTGCGAATTCGTATATGGAGAAAACAGGTATGTTAATATTGTTAGATGACTTGCTATGTGAGTCATAGAATACGAAACGACAAGATAATAAGCTTGTTTGAATTTAAATAGACTTCATAATACAGTTGGGAGTAATTTGCCGCATACTTTTTGATTACATGCATAACATATAGCATCATGTGCGACTAACCCACCCAACTGCTCGTACGACCTACTATGTCGATTAGGGACATTTTCCCTTCCTTGCCAGCTCGGCGTTGAACTTCTCGGCGGCCTCTTTTGCTTTGGTCACCATTTCCTTCTTTCTCTCGCACTCCCTCTCGCGAGCCTCCCGCTCCCTAGCTTGCACGCCTCGAGATGAGCTTTCATCTCGCGTTGTATACGTAGGGTTTGCTCATTCTTGCGGCGCTCCTAATACCGCTCCCTAGTATTGCCTAATACGTCGGCAATCCTGGTGCAAAAACCATCGGCGCCCAGTTCGGCCTCCATGCGTGGCCTGCATCTCCCCGCCAGTGCCTCTTCTCTATTTACTTCTTCCACACACACCCCCCAATCTCCTCTCCTCTAACTCTCTCTATTTCTTGATTTTGCATGGATTTATACTTATGATTTGAGTTGTTTTTTGTTTGAGGATGGTGAAGGTAGTGCTACTACGGCTTGCTTCGATGGGTCCCATGCGTAGGGCTGGGGAGTACGGGTCGGTTGTCAGGTGGTTGTGGCTTACCCGTCAGCACGGCGACTGTGCCCGCCCCTCGGTGTGATGCTAGTGGTGCATGGATGCTATGACTATGAGGTGCTCTATTGGTGGTGGTTATTGTTGGATGCTTAGTTGTGTATATATGGTGGTTCGATGGTGTGGTATCATCATGTAAAAAAATAGCAAACGTTTATGGTTGGAATGTGGCTACCTCATCGTTGGTTGGTCGGTATGGCTTCGGTGGTTGCTTTCTTGGCCGGCTCAACTGTGCAGATGGTGCTTGTGGCGGGGCTTGGTTGCCTTCTACTTCTTTGTGCTTGAAGCCTTGCTCCTCTTCCCGTTGCTGGCCAAATGGGTGGCAATGGTGGAAATGGAGCTGGGGGAAGAGAGGTGGTAAACGGTGATGGCTTGCTGGTCTTGGCTCTGCTTGTTCTCCGTCAGTGGGAAATGCCCATCTCTCTCTATGCTATTATGCCTGGTTTCACCCTTATTTTTGTTAGGAAACCTGGGCCTGGGCCAGCAGCCCTGGCCCATGGTGGGCACCTCATTGTGGACTATAAATAGAGAGTCACACCGGCATATTTTGTACTAATGCAATCAGAAATTAATAAAGAAAGACCAGGAGTTCTCTCTACCTCTCTGTGTATTTTCAATCTATTATTCCGTCTTCTATGATTGATTCGTTTCGTTCTAAGCAGAGGAATTGATCGGACTGGTCGCCAATGACGGTTCCTCAACATGTTATCAACACGACTTTGCTCCGGTGAATGGAAGGTAATCATCGAAGCCTAATAGATTGAATTATCTATATCGTTGTAAATTCGCAATTTTCGTGTTCTAGCTTGATTTTCTAGGGTGCAAATCCGCCCTAATCTACCGCGAGCAGACTTGAAGTCGCCGGCACAATGTCGATTGGTAGATTGCATCACGGGGTAGATGTTGATTGCATTGTAGAACGAAGAAGAAAAAAAGAGAAAAAAAGAAAAATTGGCATGGCAGCCCCGTACGGCCGTCGCATGCGAAGATGGTGCCGGCCGGTCCCGTACATGTCGGCCGCCGGCCTGACGCCATTCTGCCGCCGGTCCCTCTCAGCCGCCAGCCGCCTGGCCCGACCACAGTGCCGCCCCCGCACGGGCAGCTGCCATCGTCACCGTCGTTTCGGCCTCGGGCCGCTGCCCCCGTACAGGCCGCCGCCCCCGCACGAGTTGCCACCGCAACCACTGCATCAGTCTCGGGCCGCCGCCCCGCATGGCACCGCCGCCGCCGACCTCGGCCTTCCCGCCCGAGCGCGTGCCCCACATGGCGCCGCCGCCGGCCTTGGCCTCCCCGCCCAAGCGCGTGCCTCGCATGGCGGAGCCACCGGCGGCCTCGGCCTCTCCGCCCGAACACGCGCCCCATAAGCCGCCGCCGCCACCGGTGCTCGCCTCAGACAGCGCGCCCCCGCACGGGCCGCCGCCTCCCGCACGAGGTGCCACCGCCGCCGCTGCTCGCCTCGGACAGCGCGCCCCTGCACGGGCTACCGCCTCCCGCACGAGGCGCCGCCGCCGCCGGTGCTCGCCTCGGACAGCGCCCCCGCACAATTGGTCCTGTAAGAGCCACAATTGTACTCCCAATGGGCACAACTTTAGTCATTGAAGAAGCCTTATTGTACCCAGAATCGACTACTCTCCTAAGTTTTAAGGATATTCGTGCCAATGGTTTCCATGTTGAGCCTGAAGAAGAGTGCGGTAAGGAATACCTGCTCGTTACGAAGCACGAAGAAAATGAAAAAAGGGTATTAGAAAAACTTTCTTCACTAGAAACTGGGCTATATTATACCAACATCAAGATACATGTAGCCTACACTGTCATGAAGACAGTATTTGGGAGCTTCGAACTATTCTGTCTCTAGCATGACAAATTAGGCCACCCAAGTTTTAGAATGATGAGAAATATAATCAACAATTCCCAAGGGCATAATATTAATGTAAAGAATTTCTCAAATCATGAAGATTTTGTGTGCCCTGCATGTGCCACCGGGAAATTAATTACTAGACCCTCCACTTTGAAAGTGAATGATGAAGTCCCTGCATTCCTGGAACGCATCCAGGGAAACATTTGCGGTCCCATTCAGTCTATTTCAGGGCCATTTAAGTATTTCATGGTGCTCATTGATGCTTCCTCAAAATGGTCATACATGGGTTTATTGTCCACAAGAAACCATGCTTTCGCAAAACTGATCTCGCAGATCATTCGCATCAGAAATGTCTTCCCTGATCATCACATCAAGTCCATCAGAATGGACAACGCCGGAGAATTTACTTCAAAGCCATTTGATGATTATTGCATGGCGATGGGGATTGCAGTTGAGCATTCGGTACCGCATGTCCATACCCAGAATGGTTTGGCAGAGGCATTAATCAAGAGAATTAAACTTATTGCCCGACCCCTTTTGTAGAATTGTAATTTGCCAACTACATGTTGGGGGCACGCAGTCCTACATGCTGTGAATCTCATCGACTTTAGACTATAGGCCTACAACATCCATTCACCTATGCAACTAGCGCAAGGGTCACCACCAAAAATTTCTCATCTTAGGAGGTTTGGATGCAAGGTTTATGTACCTATACCCCCTCCGCAGCGTACTACAATAGGCCCTCTCTGTGAGACTGGGATATACATTGGTTATGAGACTGCATCCATAATCAGGTATTTGGAACCCATGTCGGGAGATTTACATACCACCCGCTTCGCTGATTGCATTTTTGATGACGATAATTTCCCAACATTAGGGGGAGAAAATTAACCCCTTGATGAAAAATGTTGGGAAATTACGTGGAAAGCCATAGGAATTCATGCACATGACCCGCGCACTAGTGAAGCAGAGAAAGAGGTCCAGAAGATCATTGACTTGCAAGCATTAGCAAACTAGCTGCTTGATCACTTTAGTGATTTGAAGAGCGTGACTAAGTCGCATGTGCCTGCACGCAATGCACCGGAGAGGGTTGAAATACCAAAGAAAGCAGAAGGTATCCCTAATCCCATCCAGAGGCCTCAGAACAAAAGGACGAGAACTCCAGCTCCTCGAATCCCAAGTAACGGGGGACGCCCAGTGAAAAAGGATAAGAAGGACGTATCACAACCAATCACTGAAGTCCCCAGAATGAGAAGGGGAGCTAGTTGAGACCTGGCACAAGTACGACACCTTAAGAAAAGGGCATATCGGATTTGATCATCCCCATAGAAGAAGAAATCGCCATGGATGTGTGCGCACACATCGGAGCCGAAAAACTAAAAGGGACTTACCACCACTATACCACAGCCAATCTGTAGCGACTCCAAATCAGTCACTATAAGCCGTTATAGCGACCGATCATCGGTAGCTATACATTTATAGCGACCGATCATATGTTACATGTTTTAGCGACCGATGGTTTGATGATAGCAAACTTTTTAGCGACCAATAATCAGTAGCTATGAACTGGCACAATTATATATAATATTAATTTCGTATTAACCAGATTTCAAACCTAATAAACATCCATAACATGTCACATTATTCATCAACCACATACATATGTAATCCATAGCTGCCCACAACACTAACCACATTATATTAGATAAATGTATCTCTCAAGTCTTCATTGAAGCCAACATTTAGCAATACATCAATTAGTTCTATCATCTTGATCCATGACAGGTCATCATTACAAAAGGAAAAGCACATATACAACCTAGCTAGGTCAAATGGCAGGCACAAGTCATATGTTTGCTTGCACAATCTAACTAGATTCACTACAAAATGCCTCATCTCCATCTCATCAAAAGCAAAATGTCATATGTTGGCTTCCTGGTGACTTTATCCAGCATCATGTACACCTCCAAGGCCTCCCTCCACCTGAACACAACAACACAGTATAAGACAGGCAACTAGTTTGAAAATTTAAAGCTTACGCCAAATGTGCTGAGATTGCATACAATTTGTCAGAATCTAAAATAGATCTACGCAACCTCATGCAAATCATACATAAGAAAGCATTGTTTATATACAATTTGTAAGAATCTAAATTAGATCTATGTAACCTCCTGCAAATCATAAAAAAGAAAGCATCGTTTATTTGTCAACTACTTGCACCAAAGAATTAGTTAAAACACAAGCAAATAACATATTTTGTACTGATATCTAGAAGAGGACACTCGAAATAAAACAGGTCAATTGCTAGCATGTCACAGTGGCTTATTTATCATACCACAAGGAAAAGAGTACTGAAGGTCAACAACCTCCAAGTGGAATTATAAAAGGAAGAGGTGGAGCCACTGAAAGCTGCGAAAATATTTATCAATTTTTTAGTGCAAGCTCAAATGATTATTATCACCATCAGAATTTGTATAGTTACATGCAATTTCCCTACTAGTCACCAATCAACAGTTTGCATGCAAGCTTGAAAAAGATAAAAACAGAACACTGACCAACCTCAACAGAAAAAGGTAGAAATCACATATAGACTGCCCACCTGAGTTCTAGCTCTTCTCTCCCCCTGCTACAAGTCAGTGTAAAAACAACAGAGTATAGGCTCTAATCAGAATCATGAAATTTGCTAACCTTTCAACTGTCACAAGAGGAGATAAGTGACCTAAGAATAACATACCTGAAACACCTTGAGGCAATTTTGATGCCTTCCTAACTGATTTTGATGCCTGCTGCTTAACCTTCAATTGTCACAAATATCAGAAATTATAAGTTTGACCATTTGTCATATATGAGAAAACAAGAAACGATGACAAGGATAGTTTATTACTCTATTGTATGGCCATGCAATCGACAACCTATGAGCATCAGCCATCTTTTCCACACCAGGATAAGTGCGAGGCAGAGTTGCGTCCCTTTTCAGCACATGATTCACAACAACTTCACAATATTGCTCTCCAAGAGCTACACCTCCAATAATGGTTTTAGGATTTGTTGAAATAATTGTTCCCAGAGCCACATGTGCATCAGATCTCACCACTTCATATAATATCACATTCATTCCAACCTGGGGTTGCACTGTCTTTCCTTGTTTTGCTGCATCGGGTTGCACTTCATGGGCTGCATCGGGCTGGACTGCAGGAAGAACATTGATGGGGATACACTAACGGGATGAGGTTGCATGGGGCTGCTCTTCATGTGCTGCACCGTGCTGGACTGTAGGGGCTGCATTGTTGGGGGTGCACTGATGGGGTGAGGTTGCATGGGTCTGCACTGTATGGGCTGCACTAGTGGGGCTATGTTGATGAAACTGCATAGTATGGGCTGCAAGACGCCTCCGTGCAAACAAATATTCACCCTCCTCGGGACATGCGTCATGGTCTTCATTATCTCCACAATCTTCATCTTCTTCGAAATGAGCATCATGATGATGTGCATCAACATTTTCTGTAGACCTTGGGCTCTACAAACAAATGGAAGCAATAATGAGATAAATCTGCACAGGGTATTAAGAGGCCAAAATAACTAGCTGATGTATTGTTATAGTATTATACCACATGGTGGCATGAATTAGAACCATTATGTGACATGACTTCCATAAAATTTCGCCTTTCCTCTGCATGCCTTTCCTCCTGTCTTTTCATTTGCTCTTCCAGTTCAGCTATGCGTTGTTCAGCTTCTTTACGGGCCAAAACTTCCATTTGAAATCTTGTAGATGGGTAACACTTCAATCCTGTTATACCAACATCTTGAGGACTTGGTCCTAGACCCAAAGCTCGCACACGCCCTCTTGGCTCCTTTGCACCACAAGCAGCAGCAAGTGCATCGCCCTGTTCAATTGTTCTTTCCTTCAACTCTAGGCGGGCTTCAACAATTTCTTTAAGTTTTTTCTACATGAATGGGAGATCAATGTTTACACACCATCATTATTAACTACCACAATTCAGCAAAAATGCATGAAAACTTACAATGATTGGTTCTGCATTCTGTGTAGGAACACCATTTTTTCTTGTATGAGTTTTGATATATACTTCATCTCGTCGAGGAGGGCGTCCTAACTCATGACCCTACAAGTGTTTTAGCTTTCAGTACAAATAATCTGCAGAAAATACCTATGTAAGATAGTGAAAAAAGATAACTATACCAATTCATGTCTAGAACGAGCAAAGCTCTTGGTGCCTGATGTATGATGTATGGCCAACTTAGCACGATTCGCTTTGGCAATTTCCGTGCGAACCTAAGTGAGAAATTATTAGATTATGCACAAATAAATGTATACAAGTTCCACAAGCATATAATAAGATTTTAATATCAACAAGCCTTACTTCAAAGTCGGGAGACATCCAATGAGTTACAAGATACGCCCAATCACTGTCATTAACTCTATCACCATACATTTTCTTCAGTTGCTCATCTGTTAATTTGTCATCAAAATACTGTTTCTTCAAATGTGCCTTAAAGTCCTTCCATTTAATTCCAGCAGTTTTTAAAACCCAATTCTTTCCATCAGCATGAATATCATATTTAGCCTGATTTTTCCATGGGAAAAATACATAATTGCAGTTATCTAGCAGATAACACCATAAATTAAGATTACAGCTGAAAACCGAATGCATAACACCATAAATTACCTTTATGTCGTTCCAAAGTGCACTCTTCTTGTTAACATCAACAAGCCTCCAATCAAAACACTGAACTGATATCTTCCTCGCCAAACAACCAATAACACTAGCAAGCTCCCTAGAACGTGACCCTACAGGCTGACCATATTCATTAAGATTTATTTTCACTTTTGCCATATCAGGTGTCCTTGCAAATACTTCTTCCATTCTAGTGATACCCCTCCCTCCCCTTTTCTTGCGTGGGCTAGTCTGAACATCTGTAACTAGAAAAAAATCTCCAATTGGTTCACAATCCAGATCTTCATCAATCTCCTCATTTGCATTCTCAACAGAATTTCTTGGTGGCCTTGGGCGCAAATTACGGGCTTCCGTTTCAGCAACAACTGTGTGAGTTCTCTGCAAGTAACACGGTGGCATAATTAAATACTTGTCATGAAATATGCAAACACTAACAACAAAGGTCTTACATAACCTTTTTCCTTGTCTTAGGTTGATCATTCTGCTCTTTTGTCATCCTAGGGATATTAAGAGATTGTCTCTTCGCATCAATAATTGCAATGTTTGCATTCCTCTGCTGTTCATACGCGTTGAGAGGGGCACAAGTATTGTTTCTTCTAGCGCTTGCCATTTTTCCTCCTGAAAAATGACAAACAAATCAGCAATCACTGGGAAACAAATAAATCATTAATTTTTGCAAGCAAGCATTAGGAAAACAATACTTACTTTGTAGACCCATTTTTAGATTTTTTTTATCAACAATTACACCATCTATGTCAGTTCTAACAGAAGGGATAACCCCATTAATAATATCCACAGTCACAGTGCCACTTAGATCAGTCACAGAAGGCATAACCTGTCCATTATCATTATCGGTATGTTCAATCTCCAAATTATCCAAGTTATATGAACCACTAGGTATTGATTGAACAGCAGCAGCCCACTCAGTATCAACCTGATCAGGAACGTAGTATACTTGAAGTGCTTGTGAAGCTAGAATGAAAGGTTCATCTGATATCTTTTCACCTGTATTGAATAAATGCTTAAAGTTGACACTTGTGGCCCCAAATTGATCAGTTTTTACCCATTTATCCTACACACGGTTATCAACCCAATCACACATGAAAAGCACCACATTTCCTTTGTGTTGGTAGTTCAGTTCAAGAATTTCCTTTATAACACCATAATAGATTTTCTTTCCTATTATAATCTGATCATTATTGCCCCTCTCAAAGCTTGCTGACTCTGCAACTACAGCAACCCCACTATTCTGAACAGCTCTACCCTCATCATAGGATTTTGTGTGGAACTTCATTCCACTTATGGTATAGCTACTATATTTCTGTGCAGTCATCATTGGCCCCTTCGCCAATATCTTAATCTCATCTGTTGCTTCCTCACTCATCTCTTCCACCTGTGATTATGACAAATTTCTATGAATCTAAATATAAAATACATCTGAAGTAACATTTGCTGAGTTTTCTTCTTACTTACATGCAACCTAAACCACTCATGAAATGATTCATGATGCATGCGGTTGATGTCTCGTTTACTTCGAAGACCAATTGAGGATAGGTAGTGAGCATGCTTGCTGTACATACCATTTTATCAGTTTAGAATGTCTTAAGTAATTGATCATGTGAAATGTAAAAATAATTTAGATGCCTTATTCCAAGTATGGTCCTATATCCACATAGTTGAATAAAACATATCTATGAGCTTGCAGCCATGTCTTATGGTCTATACGCATTGTGCACTTTCCGGCCAATCCTCGACCAATGGTACGAAAGAAAGGAGTTGTGCTACAATCTTCATGGGTTAGAACTTGATAGCCAACTTGAGTTGCACCATGTAGATAGCGAGCACAAAGTGTAAGGCACTCAGTAAACATAGACCACTCCATAATTGATCCCTCAGGGTGACTTTTTGTATGAACAGAACCCTTTAATCTCATTAGATATCTACATGCAAAAATAAAAGGCAAAGCAAACTGATAATGTTATAAAACAGTAGCTACGAAATTCTGTTAACTATGTTACAATATTTATATGACCAAGAAAATTACCTCTCTACTGGCCACATGCTACGAAAATGGACAGGACCAGCTATTCTTGCTTGAGCAGGAAGATGTACCATCAAGTGTACCATAATATCGAAAAATGATGGAGGGAATATAGCCTCAAGAAGGCTCAAGGTTTCAGCTATATCAGCCTCTAGACTATCCATATCACTTCTTCGAATGACAGGTGAGCAAAGCTTCTTGAAAAAACTACTTATACGAATCACTCCTGCACTGACCATTTCAGGCAATATTTTTCTCACAGGAAGGGGCAGCAAGTGTTGAAGAATAATGTGGCACTCATGACTCTTTAGCCCAAATATTTTTTTCTCATTAACATGGATGTTGTGTCGTATATCAGATGCATAACCATCAGGAAACTTGACCCCTTTTAGTATTTGACAAAATAATTTCTTCTCATCGGGACTCATTGTGTATGGTGCAGGTGGTAAATAAAATTGGTCATCAACTTCAACAGGGTGAAGATCACTTCTAATACCTAGAACTTGAAGGTCCAGACGAGAATTCAAATTGTCCTTGGACTTTTCAGTGGTGCCCAGGAATGTGTTAATTAAGCTTTCACTCACATTTTTTCCTATGTGCATGACATCAAAATTATGTCGCAGCATCAAATCTTTCCAATATGGAAGTTTGAACCAAATAAATCTCCTTTTGAAAATGACTAAGGGCTCCCCTTCCTTCCGTCTTTTTCTTGCTGGTTGCTTCCCAGATGGATCCTTGCCAAAACTTGTACTAAGATCCTTAGTGCAGTCCAAAATTTGCTCCCCAGAAAGTGGTGTAGGTGCTGGCCTAAACTCAGTTTTACCACCAAATTTATCAGCATCAAACCTAAATGGGTGGTTTTCATCCAAGAATCTACGATGATCCATATAGCAAGTCTTCGTACCATTACGAAGTCTAAGTGAACATGTAAATTGGTGGCAATCAGGACATCCTGCTTCACCAGATGTGGTAGACCCAGACACATAACCTAAACCTGGGAAATCTGAAATAGTCCACAACACCGCCGCCCTCAACTTGAAGAACTCACCCCTTGAAGCATCATAGGTTCTAACTCCATTTTCAAACATATCTAACAAATCATAAATAAGTGGCTGTAAAAAGACATCCATATCACTACCCGGGCCACGTTTACCGGGAATGAGCAAAGAAAGGATGAAATTTGACTGCTTCATGCACATGGAAGGTGGGAAATTGAGTGGAATACAAATACCAGGCCAAACACTATAGCTAACATTGTTCATTCTAAATGGATTAAACCCATCCGTGGCAAATGCTAGACGGATATTTCGACTATCTGCAGAAAATTCTGCATGCCTCTCATCAAAGTCCTGCCATAGAGGTGAATCTGCAGGATGCCTTAGCAGACCATCCTTTTTTCGGTCTTCATCATGCCATCTTGTTAGACTTGCTGTTTTAGAGGACAGAAATAACCTTTGGAGTGTTTTCTTTATAGGAAAGTAGCGGAGAACCTTCTTAGGAACCTTATACACATGTCTCCCATCTAGACTCTTCCTATCTGATTTCCATCGAGAAACCTCACATTTTGGACACTCATTTAAATCCACATTCTCTTTCCAGTAGAGAACACAATCGTTTGAACAAGCATGAATACTATTGTAACCAACTCCAATGGATTTCACCAATTTCTTAGCTTCATGAAAGTTTGTAGGTAGATTTGAACCCTCAGGGAATGCATCATTAAGTAGATCTAGTAGTAGGTTCATAGATCTATCAGACCATCCTCCAAGGAGTTTGATGTGGAGCAATCTAATTAGGAACCTTAGCTGTGTATATTTCTTGCAATTTGGGTATAGCTCTTTGCTATTTTCTGCTACCAACTTTTGAAGGGCAACTAGTTCAGGACAAGTCTCCAAAGTTGAACTATTGTCTTCAAAATCTCCTCTATCATCTAGACCGGCAGCTAAGTCTCTAAGCAAATCAGATATTTCATTATCCTCACTAGAATCTTCTATGACCTCAGCAGCATCACAATTCCCATGATTCACAGAAGAGCTAGCTTCTCCATGTAAGTTCCATGTTCTATACCCTTTTAGAAACCCATCACATATCAAGTGCTCACGGACTTCACTTGCCTCTTTCCAAAATGAGTTTACACACTTTCTACAAGGGCATAATATCTTGCTGCCTACTGCAGAATTACTAAAAGCAAAAGCTAAGAAACCATTCACTCCTTGCAAATATGTCTTGGTATGCCTATGTGAAAGTTTTAGGTTAAATACCATTTGACATGTATATATAACTTTCAATATTTGTAAAGTAATTGGTTTTTACCTAGCATTATCATCAATCCATGTTTTATCCATGTTCAACCTTCACGCAAGACATCAACCAGATTTCAATATGAAATAAAAAACATATCATAAGCACTGATATAGTCGCATACTTCCACAACATGAAAAAAAGAGAGCAACAGCTGGGGAAACAGAAACCTACCGATACAAACAAGTAGAGCTGCTGCCAAGAGCACGTTCAAATGCCTTCCCAAGGTGTCCAACTACACGTGGAGCAGCTGCAATTACAATATGGTGAGGTCAGACTTGGCTATTCCTTGGAACAATAGTAAGTACAGATAAGAATGCAAAAGTTGGTCCAATGATAAATGATGCAGCTCTGTTCATGCAGATGAGAACCCAAAAAAAGGGTAAAGAAATGGAGTGCTCCTAATTGAACCAGTAGTATTGGTTCTGAAAAAAAAGAAGGATCGATTAATTAGACAGAGCTACTCTACTTCAGTTTGCCCTACACTTCTCATTCACTGACTAGTATTTTTCATTCTCGCTGTTATTTGTATCTCAGTGTCTCACCAGTCAACAACCCCAATGTCATTCAAAACATCACTAGAAGATTAGTATAAACCTTATAGTCCTTTGGAAAAACACATAAACAAGAAAAGCTGCGACGACGGGCCGGGTGGGGACGACGGCTGCGGCGGCTCGGGCGAGTACGGCGATACCGGCGAGCGCGCAGCGGGGACGGCGGCCTGGACGATGGTGCCGGCTTGCTAAATCGCGCAACACAAACAAAAAAATGAATCAGAGAACTACTACTAACATTGGCATAACTAGTACTACTAACCTAATGCCAACAAAGACAATCTAACACAGATCACAACTCACATGCGCAGTAGACATCTAAACAGATAACATATAACATAGCTAAACAGATATCACAAGTGGCAAAAACTACTAACAACTAGCTAACAACTAACCACTGCCTGTAACAAAGGCCATATCACCATCACACATAGCATGACTTAAACTACAAAAACATAGAGCAATCCTGGAACAATTTAATAGAGCACAGTAATTCAACCACTGATCACAAACATCACAGTGCAAAATTAACAAACATCACACAGATCTCATATTACAAGTCAACATCAACAGTGCAAATGGTAATTATCACTTAACAGAGCAATAGAAATGAAGAGCTGAAGAAATAAAGGGGAAGAAAAAAAATCAACCGGGAGGAATAAGAGCAGAGGGCGCTGCCGGCGGTGAAGTGGAGAAGTTGCAGTCGGTGAAGAAGCCGGTGGTGGAGTTGGAGCCGAGGAGGGAGGAAGTCGGCGCGGTGGAGGTGATGAAGTGGTGGCGGCGCTGTCCCGGCGTGATGCGGCGGTAGTAGGGCGGCGACGGCGCATCCGGTGGATGAGAGGAAGAGGAAGGCGGCGCTTGCGGGTCTGGTGGAGAAGGCACTGGAGGTGAGCAGCCGGTGAATGGAGAGCTAAGGAGAGGGAGGTTGCGGCGGTGGCGGTGAGGAGCAGCGTTTGGTGGCGGAATAGAGGGGGGCGGTGCTTGGTGGCGGAAGGAGATGCGGTGGTGAGATGGCGGCTGGTGGAGAAGCGGGGAGCGCACGGGTGGAGGCGCGGATGGAGATGCGGCGAGAGGTGGCCGGCGGCGGCGCACGGAAAGAGTAGAGCCGGGGAGAGGAGAGCTTGCCGACGGAGGGAGGCGGCGAGCTCGCGGGCAGCGCTGGTGAAGAGATGAGATGCGGGCGGCAGGGACGGAGCTCGCGGGCGCCGGCGGGGACGGAGCTCGCGGGCGCCGGTGGGGACGGCAGCGGCGGCGGCAGCCCGGACGAGATGCGCGCGACTGGCGGCTGCTGGGTGTGATAGGGTTTTGACTGCCGGCTGCCCGGGCGGGGTGGGTAAGTCTGGAGGGTTTTGGGTGGCCGCGCAGCGCGCGAGTGGGCTGGGCTGAGCGCGCCAAAACGGAAATGGGCTATAGCGACCAATCGCTTGACTCTGGCATTTGTTTTTAACCGACTGATTGTTTGACGTAAGCGGCTAAATATATGTAGCGACCGATGTTCCGTCGATACATGTAAACATAGCGACCGATGATTTGTTACAAATTTATAGTGACCGATGGTTGGACGTTAATATTACGTTCTAGCGACCGTTATCTGACGCTACAGATTGGTTGTGGTATAGTGCACCGCAATTGGAAGAAGCGATGTGTAAGGAGAAGCTCCAGAAGAAGCAATCGCTCCAGAAGAAGCAACTCATGAAGAAATAGCTATAAATTATGTGCACACGGGAGAGTCCATGAATAGGATAACAGCCAATATCGATATCTACCTCGCAAAGAAAATTGCCACAATCATCGATCTTGATCCCGAGCCTGCATCGCTCGCTGAATGTAAGAAAATATCATATTGGGAAGATTGGAAGAAGGCAATATAAATAGAATTGCTATCTCTGAACAAAAGAGAGGTGTTTGAGCCCATATGCCACACACCACCCCATGTGCACCCTGTAGGGTATAAGTGGGTATTTATTCAAAAGAGAAATGAAATAAATGAAGTAGTGAGATACAAAAGCAAGGCTGGTAGCACAAGGTTTCACTCAACGCCCTGGAGTTGATTATGAAGAAACCTACTCCCCAGTCATGAGTGGAATTACCTTTAGATATTTGATCTCAATGGCAGTGAACTTGAATTTAGAAATGAAATTGATGGATGTGGTACCTGCATACCTTTATGAAAACTTGGATTTGGATATTTATATGAAGGTCCCTGAAGGAATCCCTCTCCCAAATCAAGATAGAGCAAACAGAAATCTGTACAGTGTGAAGCTCATAGAGTCACTGTATGGACTGAAACAATCTGGAAGAATGTGGTATAATCGCTTAAGATACTTTCTCTGCAAGAAAAGCTACAACGAATAATGAAGTTTGTCCTTGTGTATTTATATGGCGATCCCAGAATGGATTCTATATAATCTTAGTATATGTAGATGATCTGAACATCATCGGGACAATGGAAGACATAAAAGAAGCAAGCTCCTACTTGAAATCAAAATTTGAAATAAAAGATTTGGGCAAGACCAAATTCTGCTTCGGCCTGTAGCTCGAGCATGTCCCTGAAGGAATATTAGTACATCAAGTCGGCCTACACCCAAAAGGTGGTTAGAAAGGTTTGGCTTTGAGAAGGCATACCTATCGAAAGTACTGATGATCGGGAGGTCTTTACAGCAAGAAAAAGATCCTTTCCGATCTAGGGAAGAGGGGGAGGAAGTCCTGGGACGGGAATTCCCATACTTGAGTGCAGTGGGAGCACTTATGTACTTAGCAAACTGCACTAGACCGGACATTGCATTTACCGTGAACCTGTTAGCAAGGTACAGTGCAGAGCCTATCAAAAGGCATTGGCAAGGCATAAAGGACATCTTTCGATACCTCCAAGGAAGCAAGGACCTTGGATTGTTCTACAGAAAGAATCAAGATCTGAACTTGATTAGCTATGCAGATGTTGGGTACCTGTCTGACCCTCATACTGCAAGGTCGCAAATAGGCTATGTTTTCCTGTGTAGTGGAACTGCAATTTTCTAGAAATCGTCCAAGCAAAGTCTCGTAACGAATTCGACGAACCACTTAGAAATTATAGCACTGTATGAAGCTGCACGTGAATGCGCTTGGCTCCGACGAATGATTCACCACATCTAGTAGTCATGTGGAATGAACATTGTGCAAACCCCCACAATTATCTATGAAGATAATGCAGCTTGCGTTGCACAAGTGCAGACAGGCTATGTGAAGAGTCATCTCACAAAGCATATCAACCCTAAATTCTTCTATGCTCATGAATTGCAAAAGATGGATGAGATTAAAGTACTGCATACTAAATCATGTGAAAATCTGGTAGATTTATTCACTAAATCACTCCCTGCATCTAGTTTGAAAGGTGCGTGCGAGGAATTGGAATGATGAGACTTAGAGAAAGTGCAGAATTCAGGGGGAGAATTCTCTCAAGCCCGATAGTAAATCTTGATCATGAAGATTAAGTACCCAAAAGAATAAAGTCTTGAAGACTGAATGAAATTGGGTGAATTATACTCTTTTTCCCTTGACGAGTTTTCCTGAAGTTTCTCGACCAAGATTTTTAATGAGGCAATTCGTACATCGCAGCATAACATGTATCATGTACTTTTCTCTAAATTTTTCCACTAGGTTTTTATGGAGTTTTAACGAGACATGAACGTGTCGGATGAGTGCACAAGGGGGAGTGTTAGGAAACCTGGGCCTGGGCCAGCAGCCCTGGCCCATGGTGGGCACCTCATTGTAGACTATAAATAGGGAGCCGTACCGGCATATTTTGTACTCATGCAATCAGAAACTAAAAAAGAAAGGCCAGGAGTTCTCTCTACCTCTCTGTGTGTTTTCAATCTATTATTCTGTCTTCTGTGATTGTTTCGTTGTTGTTCTAAGCAGAGAGGAATCGATCAGACTGATCACCAGCGACGGTTCCTCAACAATTTTCTCTCTATGTGTGTGGCCCTCCTGCGTCCTTGTTCTTGTTGCTGTGCTGTCAGATTATTGTAGCTTACTAGGCAAATTTAGTTCTATCATGCAGCTTTTACGGTTTCCCGTTTCACTATGGAGATGAACCACGATTGATAAATTGATACTATCATGTAAGTAATTTTTTGTCAAATAGCTTTAAAACAGTTTTGTTCAACATCTATCCGTCGACTATAAGCTATTAAAGGCATCCACACTCCAATGTCCAAACTAGGTACACAGTCCCCAGAACGATCACGATGACAACAATAAAGAACCATGGAAATGGGGAAATGAGAGACTTCATGTAATGCTAAAGCCAAAAGCATCAACAGAAACTTGGACTATACTATCTTATCTATAATTAGATTCAAGGGTTATGCCTGTCGCTTTGCCATATAAGATAGAAAGACAAAGCAACATGTTGAATTTTCAGTACATATGCAGGCTAAGTAGCATACAACATGTTGAATTTTCAGTACATGTGCGGGCTAAGTAGCAATTTTTTAAATTTATTCTGGTTTCATTTGTAATGGTTTTGGCAGCTTACAAAATACAAACAAATGAAAATTTGTATCTCAAAATCGAAGAGCCAAAAGAAAAGGCTGGGCAGAGATGGGCCTCGGGCCAGTTGGGCAACGGCCTGAGGCCCAGAGAAAATATTAATGAAATTTTAGTAAACATACGCAAAAAAAATATTACATAGTAAACAGGCCCAAATCTTATTAGCGGGCCCGAAGTTATCCCAGTTGGCCCAGCGGCCCAATGAAGCAGATCAGCGGCCCAATGGAAGCGGAGCGGCAGCACCACAGTGACCTTACGGCCTTCCCTAACCCTAGCCGCCTTCGCCAATTCATCGCCTCCCGTCGTCTCCCGACCTCTCCAGACTCTAGCCGCCTCTCCGCGACTCCGCCGTCCCCAGCGGCCCAGCCCCCCACCGCGGCACCACCTCCTCTCCCCCGCGAGTCCACGACGTTGCCCCCCACCGCCTCTCTACTGCGCTCCCGCCTCCTCTCCGTCGTGGCACCACCCCACGCGGCCCCGCCTCCTCTTTGCAGTGGCACCGCCTCCTCTCCGCTGCGACGTCGCCCCTCACCTCCTCAGATCCTCTCCGCCACGGCACCGCCCCCGCCTCCTCTCCGCCAGTCCACTGCACCACCGCTCCCCGCCTTCTCTCCGCCCATCCGCCGCGATGTCACCCCTCGCCTCCTCAGCTCCTCTTCGTTGCGACGCTGCCCCCGCCTCCTCTCTATCACGGTCCGCGGCACCACCCCCTGCCTCCTCTCCGCCAGTCCACCGCGACGCTGCCTGAAAGATCAAACTCCATTTAAGTTGATTTTGGTGATAATGACAAATACCATTATGCGATTCAGTTGATAATGAAAAATGCTTTTAAGAGACTAACTTTGTTCACAAATACCATTACATACGACTGCGCTAATCTATGCCTGCGCATAGATTGCACGCTGGTAAAGTTACTGCCGTTTGTGATCTCAGATACTGCCAAAACCATGTACAATTACTCTTTCTGTATATACATACATACGCACGCACGTACGCATATATATATATATATATATATATATATATATATATAATATATATATATATATATATATATATATATATATATATATATATATATATATATGTATATATATGTATGTCACTACTACACAACAGGGATATAGCAACACCAACATGTGTTACTATAGGTTAAAGAAAGTGTTACTAGCTCTCCTCATAACACATTTTTTATGTGTTCCAATTGCCCATGTTACTATATACTGGTCTATTGGAACACCATATATGTGTTCTTTTACATCCAAAAAAGTGTTACTAAACTGTAACACATTTACTTATATACTGGAACATTTGTCTAGTGTTACAGTGATTCTCTACTGTAACACTTTTTTTAGCTCTAGTAACACTTTCTTATTTTTGTAGAGCATATAGTTTGGAACAAAGGAACATATGGTTTGTAACACATGTTGTACCTATTGTAACACTTTGAAATTTGGGGAAAAATATTTATTTTACCTTTGTATGTGGCATATAGTGTTATTATTGATTTTTCATAGTAAACATGACACATTGCAGAATCACATAATCTATAAGTTTCAATAATCATATAAAGATCCACAGATAATAGAAAGGTTTCAAACATAGTACTTGCTCAGATGAAGTGATAGTATATGTACACAATGATATAACTCTAGAGAGTAAACAGACATAGTAGTGAAGAGTACAAGTCCATACTACTAGAAACAAAAATGCAATATCTAATATTCTTAAAAATCACTTCTTCATCCATTCTTGTACGCATCGATATATAGGAATTCAGCCATTGATCATTTGAACCTGCAAATAGATAGCAAGTTGTAACATTAAGTATTATTCTATCCATGTACACCACAGTAAAGTAAAGTTTAGAAAGCTAGTTCAAACATACAAATATCGAAGGCCAAGCAATTGGTACTCCTTTGGCATGGGCGTCACCAATGTTGTTGTAGGTAGGCATAGGCCTCACTAATGGCTCATCTTTTTCAACGGGATGATTGATACGCACTTTGTAGAATTGTTTTCCTATCTCAACTCCACCAACATTTGCTTTTGGATTAGTGCTAATAATAGTTGCATATGCCACAATTTCCTTATTTGGATATTTGGCAGTCATGAGTAGCACTGTGGACCCAACCTGCATTAATTTGACATAATCACTTAGCGACCAACAAGCATTTGTTGTATATATCAAGATAGCGGCACATGTTGCTAAGAGTAAGTGCGGCCTATATCTTTATGAAAATGGAATCGACACTTCATATTGCAGAACTAATAAGGATAACATTAACAATAAACTGTTTGATAGCACCTAAAACCTACTGTGCAGCAATAAACTTCAGAGATAGAACATTATGGCCATCTTAATTTCATGATCCTTTTGCATATGACATAGCAGATTATCAGCAAAAAAATATGCTCCTACCAAGAAAAGATAGACAAAGCAAAAGCTGAAATGATTGCTGATGATGAACTGAGTGTAGGCACGGGTATTATTGGTTGCGGTCATATTTATTTGAACTGAAATAACATTAAGCATTACTAATATACGATCTTAAGTATGTAGGCACGGGTATTATTGTATCTTCTTAGTAGTTGTTTTTTTCTAAATAACATTAAGCATTACTAATATACGATCTTAAGTACTAATATACGATCTTAATATACGATCTTAGCTAAATCTTTTTTTCTCGTGGAAAACTATTTAATAAATTATTAATGTGTAAGCAATCCCCCTATTGTGTATAAAGTTTTTTTATACACACGTGCGTGTCCACTAGTATCAAGATAATGCAGCTACTAGAACAAGTGATATTATATCTATATACCTTCATTGGATGATCTTGCATATGTTTTGGACGTTTCTGGCATGTAGCCTTGTCGCGAGCCACATCCTGATGATCCTTACACGTGTAAAATGAGGTATGTAATAATATATGGCACAAATATTACCATAATAAATGGAAACATTTGATTCTTATATACCTTTTGTTTCTTTGTTATTCTACCTTCGCCAGAAATCCTTGGACAAGAATCAAACTGAAATGAAGAGAAAGATAATTGTATTTATACATTTTTACAAAGTTATGTAATACTTATCTTGAATAAATTTGACATTGCAAGTAAAATATATCTTATTCAATGGTTCATTGAAAAGGTGTACCTCTATTTGTCTAGAATCTATAGCAGAGCCATGTGGGGATGATGCTTCTGCTTCCTCAATTGATATTTCCTTGTCATCTGCGTGACCTTGGCACTAGTTCCAATAGAAAATCATTAAATCATAATCACCGGGCAATAATATTGACGTATAATGAATGAAGAGTATATTATTATTCATAAAGACAGAGACCAATTGATAACCTTTTCACTAGACAAAATAGATTATCATCATCACTATATTCAGATTCACATCTTTCTTTATCCCAGTAAAGATCAGAAAGGGGGATAGCATTAGTTATTAAAAAAACTTTGTAGGTAAAGAAGTACTAATTTCACAAGCAAGACATTTTACCAATTCGTTCGTTTGCTTAAGCAATACCTCCTTCTGATTTGGTGCAACACATTGAACTCTCTGAAAATTTCAAACAATATTAAAGTCAAGAGATACTAAATTAGATGAAAACATGAAAAATAAAGGAAATACCTTTCTATTAAAATGCATTCCTTGTTTTTGAGAATTACCATGATCACTTGCTATGCAATTCACCTAGAAAAGATAAAGAGATTGAGTAACATTTCAATATAATATAGTTACAAATTAAAATAGACATTGCTACCATTGTTGGCTCCTCATTCTCATGGTGCCTCTGATTGCTTTTTAATTCTTCAATCACTTTGTCTTGCATTTTAGAATGCTCCTTGAGTTGCCTTATTTCCTCCAACATGTGAGTCTCTACATCAGATGATGATCCATCTAGTGTAACTACATCAATGTCCTTGAAATGACGTGTTGTTCGACCATAGACTTGTTTCGGAATTGGAAGCAATCCCATGCCATGTACTTGTCCAGCTTTCTCTTCTCCCTTTACATTGCAAAGTTACTGCCAAACCACCACTCACGCACCATGAGCCAGGAAGTAGGACCTGCGCGTAGCGTGCGCGCAGGCGCTGAATAGCACAACCATATATATATACATACATATATATATACATACATAGCAAAAACAACATTTTTGTCAATACGGTCGTGATACTTCTATTTTTGGTAAATATGGTGCAAAAGAGTGCCACCCTACCCAAGTATCCCTCTCAAGGGCATTTATGTCATTATACAAGTCCCATTTTGGGCTTTACGACCTTCTAACAGGCCGGCTGGGCTTAGGTGGGGGCCACCCTACAACAGTAAGTAATTTCTTAAGGATTGCACAAAGTCCAAGGACGTGATTTTTGGATGAGCAGAATAGAAATTATAAATTTTAGGAGATTACAATCTAGAACCAGGTTATTATTAGACGCAGCCATAGGAAATTAGTAATTTGACTAATTTGCTGATAGAATTGAATTTTGGCATACCTAGAAAGTGATAGATAATTTTCTATAGTTTCTGAAAATATCACAGTTCAATATATTTATATGTGTAGATTAAAATATATGAAAAATATTAAATTCGATGTCTAGAAGATAACATATCTGTCTTCTTGGTTACAAACAGGGGTTTAGATAACTTAATCTAGATATGTGATCAACTAAGAAGTTATATAAAATTTTGTACAGATTCCACAACTGGTATATTTGCTATTTTACGATGTGAGAGTTGAAAGTTATGATAATTTTAGTACTTGGACAGCACGAGTGACTTTCTGGTAAAGAGGAAAAGTTGTGGATTTAGGGATCATGTAGGAGCGTTGTGTTGTTTTGTATTATTGGAGCTTGTACTGAGTTTGGGTGTCTGCTGTAGGAGGAATAGCACCTGGTGTGTTGTCCTTCTAATCAAATTAGACGTCGCAACTAAAAGGTAAGAGCATTGTAGAATAGTATTCAAGTGCTTGAAATTGTAATTAAAAGAATACTTGTCATGACTAATCATATGACAATGCATATTTTATATTGCTCTCATGCTTATGTTAAGATGATGGTGGTGGTGGTGGTGAGAATTGTGGTAGAGTAATGATTATAACATTTGTTTAAATGCTGAAATTGAACTAAATGAAATAATAATAATTGCATTGCATGTTGAGCATTCATATTACAAAGAGATAACCTGTGTGGCCCTTTAGAGCCAATTTTGTATGGGCGACCCACGGGAGTAGGTAGAGAAAGACCTACTTTGGCAGGCACTCCACGAGAGTAGAAAAAGACCTATTTTGGTAAGCACCACACGGAAGTGGGAGAAAGACCTATTTCGGTAGTCACCTCACGGGAGTGGAGATGAGATTCTGTATAAAACAGGATAGGATAAGGATGTGTCATCGATGGGTGAACACTCAGTTATACTGGTATAAGCAAAAGATGGGTTGAGACATGTTTATAAGTATTGCATTGCATACATGGGAAGTAAAGAGTGATTTAAGATATGAGATATGTGAGTGGGAAATGATGAAAATAGTTATCAGAAATTGAGTTAATGATAAAAAGATATGAATTGTTAATACTATGACGTCGCACTTATTATTCTGTTTTGTGCTTACTGAGTCATTGACTCACCCTTACTTATTTGTTATTTTTAGGTGATCGTTGAAGGCGACATACATTTGGGGTGGAAGTAGTATATGGGATATTGCACACTTATAGCTCTTTATTCACTTAGAGTTCAATAATTTATGATCATATTTAGTTTAGACAATCCATATAATAATTAGATGATTAATAGTTCCTTTATCTCTTTATGGTTCGCATTGCTGCTGCTAGATGCGTACCTTGGTTTAGCTTTGTATTTGATCCATCTTTACGATTAGTTGGTTCATCTTGAGTTAAATTTAATGATAATCATGTTGCTGAAATTCATGATTTTGGTTATGTTGTATGATCATGTTTGAACTATAGCTGTTAGTAAGGTGCAAATAATGGTTAAAATTGGTAGTGGTAGGAGTTGTTGGTGACATTTTGACCTTTCGTTAAGTTTAGGTGTTACACTCGGTTCCTTCCCGTTGCGTCTAACCACGCTGGTAGGTTCCCCTTGCCCACCCCTAGCTCATGTGTGCCCCTTTCCCTTTTTCCTCTCCCGCCAGCGCCATCGCCCCTTCCCCCTCCCTATGCCCAACCACCCTACGCCGCCACCGGCCCGCCTTAGTGTCTCCTGAGACCTAAAAATGCCTCCCCTTGCTTCCTCCTTCCCCAAACGACCCATTTTTGTGGTTAGCTTCACCCAGTCGTGCTCGCTGGAGCCATGCACCACCACTATGTGCCCTACTCCCTACTCTGTTTTGAAATACAGGAGAATCTCTTTGTTGTGTTTGCTGTGTATACATGAGGGCCTTGTACAATTGAGTGTCTAATTAAAGTAATTCGTATAATAAAATTTCATTAGTACTAAGTTTCAAGCATGAAAATTTAAATTAAGGGTTAGGGAAAATATACTATATATATTTTTTCAAGAACCCAGGAAGGACCCCTTTTGTAAATAATGGCTAATTAATTAAGGAAATTAAACTGAATAGTATGTCACTAGTATGTCAAGATTTATTAATTATTATCTTGGGATAGAATTAGATGTTAATAATTAGTAGATGATCAACTTTAGACTTCAAATATTTAATTCAATAAAATATAATTGAGCTAAAAAAGAGAATAAAATACTGAATATTAAATCTTGATTAATTGCATGCCAGCAAGGATTAGCAAGTCAATTATTATACAAGAATAACTAGTGTAAGCATAAGCCATGTAAAAATAATTAATATTATTTCTATTTCTAAAAAATCGATAGGGCCATTTTCCAAATAGTACTTAAATAATTGAGGTAATTAAAATGAATATTAGGTCACTAATATTTAAATGAAAATACAAGGATTTAATTGAAGAATATCTTTAAATATAATTAGTATTTAATTTGTGTATCCACTTTAAATTAAGGGCTTTCTTGTAGAATAGTTATATAGAATTGAAAGTCAATTATGATCCGATAGTATTTGTTTTAGAAGCTCAAACATTAACTGGAGGCCCTATAATTAAAATATAATCCTTATCATTAGCATGCCGTCGACAATTAATTCTTACTAGTATATAATAAATTTCTCACCACATAAATAGATTCTAACTAAAACTATGTTATGCTAGATAATAACAAAGGATAATTAGAATATTAATGGCATTTAATCTAAAGGGCATCTTTAATTAGAGATCGTGCTAAAATATAACTTGTAGTCTATTAAAATATAATTAATAACCCCTGGGACATCGGTCGTTAAAAATAATTTAGCTAAACTACAAATTAATGAACTATATAATATCCTGGCCAATTAATTAAACATTAATTAAAATAGGGCATGTTCTTTTTTGCTGAAACTTATGACTTTTGGCTACGGCTTGTGGCTTTTAGGCTGTTCGTGTGAGAGATTACACAGTAACAGAAACTCACGTGTGATTTTTGCCGATATAAATGAAGTCAGTACAGTATGTACTACAAGTAACTAGTAAACTCTATCTTGAAAAGATATTCCCTTTAAAAACTAGTTACTATAGAAAAGCCGAAAAATAGCTTTTAGAAGCTGAAAAGAACGGGGCCATAATCTACCACCATATTAGTAGCTTGTAATCTGAAGTCTAGTAATACCCAAACTAAGCTAAGAGCTACATTTCATCCAAATGCATTTAAACCCTATGCTTAATTGTCATCCATGATTGCTAGTAAATAATGGTCTAGCTAAATCTAATCGTTAAATAGCAATTAATTAAATAAATAATCCCACACTTTAGTAAAGGATTGAATTAATCATGCGATTAATTGACAATTAAAACCTCAAAAATATAATTCATCGTGGACTTCCCAAAAAAATGAAATAAAAGATTAATAAGATCAATTAAAATTATATTTATCGCATGTAAATCCTCATATCATTTGTAAGTCACACCGAACTTATGAAACTTCTTTAATAAATACAAAATAATAAAGAAATAATTAAATTAAGGTTCAAACAGTAGTATCCTCTAGTCATCCATGTCTAACCACCTTTGAAACAAGAGTGAAATATTTCCGAAAATATTCCTGGACCATCACTAGTCCTTCCTTAACATCCTTCTTAGCAGATTCTCTGTGTCATCTCCCTCTTCGCATAAATTTTGTTTAACTTCATCTATATCCCGTGCTCACTAAATCTTATCTCCGATCACCCACTTAACCATAATAAAGTTTAATTAAGTTTATTCAGATTTATTTGGACTGTTGAGTTATTTAGATTTATTTGAGTTTAGTTGCTTATCGTGTAACTAGAAATTAAAGTCTCAAAAAGAAACAACAGATCTTGCGAGATGAAGAGGAAGACCAAAAGTTCAAGACCATCGATTGAGAAGACTGAATAAGATCAAGACTGCAATAAATTAAACGAGACAAGTCATCTCTTTGATCATATTATACCTACATTTTTAATGTAAGATCTTTATTTGAACGTATCAATCGCATGCTTTACTTTAGTACGCAAATATTCATATTAGTTCATAGTTAATTTCCCAGGAATAATTGCTTAATATAATATCCCACTCCTTGATTTTGAACATAAAACCTTGCGCCCTAGATATGAAAGTAAACTTACCAGTGCAAAGTCCGTTTCTAAACGTCATCCTTAATCTTGCTTAGATACTATATTGGCATATGGATCGTTCGCTCATCGATGACACAAAGCCGGGTGTTCAATGGAATTAATGCACAAATTCTTAAGGGCATCTCCAATGGTCTGAGTCAGCTAGCTATATGCATGTACACATCAGCATATATCCTATGTGGAGGAAAGAGAGTATGCAAAAAAAATCGAGCCAACTCTTCCTTAAGCACTAGTCTATAACGCCAAACGAGGCAGTCTCTATAAATTCTGTGTGTGCATGTAAGCATCAAATAACTATCCTTATAGATAGTTCTTTAGAATGCTAGCTTTAGGCCAGTCTCAATGGGGGTTTCAAAAGAGTTTCATTCTCATTTAATGCAGTGACACATCAGCAAATTTGCTGAGTTGGCAAGAAATTTATGAGGAGAGAGAGCAACAGAGTTTCATCAGGATGAAACCCATCCGTCCCGGTTACCAACACGATGAAACCCAGTGAAACCCCCACTGAGACCGGGTCGTTTCGTTCTCAGGCGCTCCCGAGGATTGCTGTGCATTCATATATATGCGAATGTACTCATGAATATTGTATTAATTAATATATTTTATTTGACCATGATTATTTGTCGGCGTGAGATATATTGTAGTTACCAAAGTGACTATGTTTAGTTTAGATATATTTTCAAATGGCTACATAGTTTACATGGCACATAGGATCACAACATCATGCATACATTAATTGCGGCAGCTTGTCTATGAAACAGTGAAATGAAACCCCCCACTGAGAGATCCAGTTTCATTTCTCAATCCAAGTCTGCAAAGCTGACATGGCAGTTTTGGAAACTGGGAAATGAAACCCACCACTGAGACTGGCCTTAGTGTGTACTATATAGATGATGTGGAAGTCTTATAGTTAGTTGCTAGCTATAACCATTGGAGATGCCCTAATGTGGAGTACGTAGTACAATTAATATTCATATGTGCGATCGTTCAATCAGCTTAAAGCCTAGCTAGGCTGCCGGAAAGCTTGCGTAAGGGTTACTATCTGCACGATCTGCATACATCAAATCTCGATAAGCACATGCATGCATGAGTAATTGATATATAGACATTCCTAATTAATACTAGTATACGGTATTAACTTTGAATTAGTAATTCCATATAAGTTTATATGTACGTGCCTGATAATCCCCAAGCGTCCGTGACTTAAAACCAGCTGCACAGTAAATGAAATAGTACTCCCATGTACGGATGAACTTGTCACCAAAGCCCAGGGCCGAAATCTCACTGCAAATTAATACAGAAAAAAAAAGTAATATATATGTGTGTGCTGTGTATATAGCTATATAGCTAGGAATACGAGCGTACGTACGTAGTAAACTTACTATTTGTTGGCCATGAAGTTGTCTCTCCAGCGTATCAGGGTTGGGTAGTAATGGTATCCAATATTCTCAAGGTGCTCGATGCTGCATGGATGCACTCAACATATACATATCCAAGTTAATTGTTTTTTTGAGACGAACATACACTACTACAGAAATCCACATTATAGACGGTTCAGAAACGTCATCACAGACAGTTTTCTGAACCGTCTGAAATTATGGGTCAGTGATAATCCAAGTTATCACAGACGGTTTTTGAACCGTCTGTGATTATGCGATATCACAGACGGTTTTTCAGTAAAAACCGTCTGTGATTATCCGATATCACAGACGGTTTTGTACTAAAAACCGTCTGTGATTATCCGATATCACCGACGGTTTTTAGAAAAAACCGTCTGTGATAAGCTTCATACCAGAACGCTTCGCGCGTGTTCGATGCCAGAACGCTTCGTGTTTCGATCGTCTAATTAACGTCTCTCGATCGTTATACGAAGCGTCTATATCATTCATGTTTGGGTATACGAACCGTTTGTGCTAAAGGTTAAATATGCGCTCCTAATCCAGGTCTCTAGCTTCTACGTACGTACAAATACAATATACAATACAACATGGCTTCTACTACTGTTCTTGTGATCATCTCCTTCCTCTCATCTGTTCATCACGAATTGTTCGGCCGGAACCTTACACAGGCGGCCAGCAATTTGCATCTGGAGCAGCTTCTCCGCACCCGCCCTGCTCTCCTTCCCCGACTTTTTTGCATCCGTCAGCTTGACCTGATCCTCCGCCGTCGACGGAGGCGTCTCGCTGCCGCTCAAGAAAGGGAAACAACTCTCACCCTGGTTCTTCTCCACAATGTGCGCAATGCGGAAGAAGCTCTACTCGCATTGCACAGACTGATGGATAGCCTTGCCGCTCATGCAGAAACGGCAGATTGTGAGGAATGTTTTAATGCTATCCTGTACGAAATGATGGATGCTGCTGATCATTTGCCCAGGCTGCACGAGGAAGTGCTGAGGACAAGGGCAATCTTAACGGCGTTCGAGAATTTAGCGGCTGATCCTCCAAGTCCCCAAGTTGAAGAAGCTTACGAAGCCCAAAAGAATACAATCTGGGAAACTCTTTACCTGTGCGACTTTTGTAATAAATTTGCCTCTAGTTGAAATTAATAAATTTGCCTTTAATTTGTGACCTCTTGTCTCCGTAGTTCTGTAGTTAAGTTATTAGAAGCAATGTGTACTTATATATTAACCTCTGATCTAGAATATGACAGACAAAGGGACATCACAGCCGGTTCTTGTGAAAAACCGTCTGTAAACATTCCCAGACGGTTCTTAACAACAACCGGCTGTGATAGTCGACACAACACAGACGGTTTTTAATAAAAATCCGTCTGTGATAATCCCAGATTATCACAGACGGTTTTTAATAAAAACCGTCTGTGATATTCCAGTATCACAGACGGTTCAGCAGTAAGAACCGTTTGTGATACTCCTTTTTCCCGCCACAAATACCACAGACGGCCTTCAAATTAAAACCGTCTGTAATAGTTTACATTACAGACGGTTTCACAAAACCGTCTGTGATTTGCCGTCTACTATTTGCCTTTCTGTAGTAGTGATATCCATGTTAATTAGTCATACACATATACATGTGTGCGTGTGTACGTAACGAATCATATAATAAACGCACCAGAGCCTTGATGCAGCCGACATGGCAGACGTTATTCGGGCCAACGAAGGAAGGCAAACCCCGGGAAAGACGTATTCTCTCAATTCTCTCATAAAGTCTGAACTTCTCCTGTGTTCCTCGTACCGTTCTTCTGGAATTGAGATGAACTGCATAATATATATATATATTATATATATATATAATATATATATATATATATATATATATATGCAAACGAAAATTAAATTAGATGGCGATCTATATGATATCTCACAAAAAATAGACATACTATCAATCGAACGATCGTATGTGTAGTAGTCGATGATGATTGACAGGTACCTGGAGGACAAATAGGCCATCTTGAGCCAAAAGAGACTCGCAGCAGCCAAAGAAATCGTCCATGTATTCATGACCAACTCCTTCAATCATTTCGCTTCGCGAACAAGAGAAAATTTTTTACTTCAGTCTAAGTCAACTTTTGTGATCTCTATGAAGATTGAGGTGCCATATGATTGAATGTTGATTTAATGGATAACAGGTTGAAAATTGTGACTTACAATTGAGAAAATTTCAGCCAACTTACAAACAGAAAACCCTATTGATTACGTGCATACGTCCTTACAATTCACTCCTTCGATGCAATCATATATACTCATAGCAGCAGTACTAGTACTTACCAAGATATGATCCTGTCATATTTACGGCAAGTTGGTATTTGACGGTAGTCACACAGCAGGAAAGTAATGTGGTCCTGGCAAAGACAATAGACATTATAGCATTTTTGTTAGTTGTTATATATCTCGGATTAATTTTTTAAAGGGGTCATAATTATTAATTACGGTCGGATACTACTCTCAAAGCGATGCACTGGAATGTGTACGTGAAGCCAAACTATTTGAAGTTAGATCAACAATATCTCCGTGAGTACTTAGATCAAAGTTTTTCAAAAAATTATTTAGAACTGCCATATGACAATCATATATTCATATGCGAGTATATTTGTCCTGAAAATACTTTGCCAATATCATAATTTTATTATATTTTACAAATATATTATGATGCAAATCAGCGGTGCAACTTATATTTGTAGACCTAGTAGTGTCCGAGGTAGCATATTTAAGTTGCAATAGAAATCAGCGGCGAAACTTACCTGTAAACCGGCTTCTTTCACTTTGCTTTGGGCATATTTAAGTTGCTCCTCAGACAATGTAATCCCTGTGTATTTGCAGCCAGATTGCTTCACCACTTGTATTGCTAGGCTGCCCCAACCGCTACCAATCTCAAGAACATGATGGTCCCGCTCCACTTTAGCCTTCAATCGGTCGTTACATATTCATCAGATCTATATGTATGTACGACGTATGTAAGGAATCAATCCATCTTACTAGTAGCCATTTTGAGATGAGAATGATATAGAACATTAAGTGATGTGCAAAGAATGATACAAATTTTCCATAGCAAATATGGAATTACCCCTAATTATACTAGTATTACCTTATCAATTAGAAGGCTAATTTTACGTAGCTGGGCCGTTTCTAAGCTTTCGTCCTCCTCCTGCACGCGCTAATTAATAAGGAGGCCACACATACATCATGCATCAACAATTCACATGAGAGTTAGCAGTAATCAATAGACAAATTAACTACCTTGAAAACGGCACAAGAGTAAGTCATCGATGGATCCAAGAAAAGCGAGAAGAAATCGTTGCCCTGCACGCACATTAAATCAGACGTATATATGAGAAGCAACATGCATGCACCGCGAATAGGTTATATCATTTTATTCTTTGGAACATACTCAAATGATTAGTGAGTTTCAAGAAAATTTCATCAAAGTCTACTTTTTATAGCATAATTTATATATACTTTCTTTACATGTGAAAAAAAGATATATAACAAAATTAAAGGTGTAATACACAGAAATAGCCCTTGAAGACCTGTACATAAATAGTGAAAAAGAAATACATGAAAATAGGATAAATGGGTTTTCAGAGGGAAAGTTGGTTCTTGGATTGAGTGTTAGGAGGTTGTGAAACAAGTAGTACTCTTGCCAGATCAAAAGGATCGTGGAAGGTGGAACCTAAAACCTAGCCTTTATTTTGTCTCATGCCGTTCGAGGAATCGCCATCATGTCTGGCTGGTGCCTCGCTATCACCGCCTTGACGTGTCAGTTGTGTGTCGAGAGGGAGTCATTCGTTAGCTACTGCATCGCGTGTCTTCGTCGGTGGTGCCACGTCCCAAAGTGCGCCAGTGAGCACACGAGGATTGTGTGGTCCACATCGCGCATAAGCATTGCTCCGATAATCCGCTATTGCCTACCAACAGCTAGAGGCGCCACACGTCTCTCGTTTTTGCCACTAGGTATCAGCGTCGGCTGAACCCGGTGGGCACCACGCGCCGTGTCTATGCGGTGCAATGTGCTAGCCTAGTGATAAAGGAAACGAAGAGTGGGAGATAGTTCCTACGGCGTTTTTGGTCGCATCTTCTCGAGGTTCAGTTCAAATGTTGGCGGCCGTTCTAGTGCCGCAGCATCCTTCACCTTGGGCACCTCCTGCAGCATTTCCTGCGGTGCCTCCAACTAAGTTCTACTGGAACCCTGCACCATCTACACCGCTTCTGATCGTTGCATCTCCAGCAGTCCTTGCACTTTCACTGTCAAGTGTCAGGGTTTCTATCGCCCCGGTGCCATTTGGAGTCTACGCCACGCCTACACCTGAGATAATAGGCCGTCCTGACGTGATGACAAATACTTGTGGATTCTTATGAGACCTTTGTTCTTTCATCAAAATCCACTTTTTATGAGAGTATCTTAGAATTAATATTCAAGTATACCAAAAGTGATAAGAGGTGTAACATGTTTGTTTAAGTGATATATTGAAAATAGAAGTATGTACTTTCGGGAGTAAGAAAAAGGTATATATACCCGAGAGTAGAACGTATTTTTCCTATATATATATATATATATATATATATATATATATATATATATAAGCATATTACATACTCCTAGGAGATGTACTCTCAATTCTAATATACCACTTAACCGAATATTTTATACCTCTTTATCGCTTTCGGTATACTAAATACTAATTCTAAGATACTCTAATACGATATAGTTGAAAACATTTCATCGGAACGCTTTATTTTTGCTATATATCTTTTTCCATACATAAAAGAAATATATATATATATATATATATTATATATAATATATAATGTTATAAAAAGTGTATTTTTATGAAAATTTTCATGGAACTCACTTTGAGGTATGTTATAATCACTATTTGAGTATGCTCAAATAGATAAAGAGGTATAATAATACCTATAAAGCAGTATATGAGAAGTGAGAGTACGTACTTCTAGGAGTATGGAACCATAAAAAAGTTAGGGGGCAGTGTTTTAGGCTCTCGACTCAAATAGCAAAATGTACAGCTTAGGGTTTTAGCATGGTAGATTTTATTTCAAGACTCATACCTTTGATCTTGAGAAAGTTTCAGCCCTAGCCTATCTCAACTTGTTTGGGGCAAAAAGCTTTATTGTTGTTGTTGTTGTGTGTGTATGACACCATGGCACCTAGGCACCATGATCTAAAATAAATATTTTCCCTATGTAGCATGGTATCATGTGCGAAAATTTTTGAAATTTTTTGCATGTTGAGTTTAACTAGTTCAAACAAGTTTTAACAAAAATTTAAACTAGAGTTGCCTTTTCTATGATAGTTTGTTTGTAGGTATGTGCTTATATATATATATAGTAAAACATGTGATAAACAATGTTGAAAATATTTGAATTCAAGTATATTTTTCCAAATGTATGGGTTTCATTTGAATTATTATAGACGGGTATATACCTTAAAACTGAAATTTTTTAAAAAATATACCCAGCTTTGGGTTGAATTCGCGCATTTAAAATCACAGTGACCTGACACCATATATATATAGGATTCAAAATCCCGGTGGCAATCAGCGGCAACCGGTTCTATCAGTGGCAACCGGTAGAATAAAAGTCGATGATATTTTATTTAATTCAAATTTAAAATTTTACCTGTAAAAGTTAGTTTCATTAATGAATGTATTAGAAAGATGCATGCACCTCTCGTGCTTGACTTAATATGTTTTGCCATGACTGTATTAGACCGGCGATTTTTATTTAATTCAAATTTAAATATTAAATGTAACAGTTAGTTTCCTAATGATATTTACTTTGTTTAACACTAATGGAATGTATTAAAAAAATACACACACATCCCGTGCTTGACTTTATGTTTTTACCATGAATGTATTAGGCCGGTGGTTTTTTATTTAATTCAAATTTAAAATTTTAATTGTAAAAGTTAGCTTCCTTAATGATGTTTACATTATTTAACACTAATGGAATGTATTAGGAAGATACATGCACATCCCATGATTGACATCATGTCTTTTGCCATGAATGTATTAGGAATTTCTAATTTCTAATTTGAAAACATGTTTTTAGCAATTTTTCTCCTTTTTGGACGGTAACTGGCCGGTTTTCCCGGTTACTAATTTCAAATTCAAATTTCAACACATGAAATTCGGCTGGGTGTTTTTTCCAATTTTCTAGTTACGTTTCCGGTTATCGGCCGGTAACGTACGTATGTATATGTATGTACGTATATGTATGTATGTATGTGTGTCTATATATATATACATACATACATAGATATATACATGTATACATATATATACACATATATATGCATGGTTCAAAATCCCGGTGGCAACCAGCGGTAACCGGTTCTATCAGTGGCAACCGGTAGAATAAAAGCCGATGATATTTTATTTAATTCAAATTTAAAATTTTAACTATAAAAGTTAGTTTCATTAATGATGTTTATATTATTTAACACTAATAGAATGTATAAGAAAGATGCATGCACCTCTCGTGCTTGACTTAATATTTTTTGCCATGACTATATTAGACTGGCGATTTTTTATTTAATTCAAATTTAAAATTTAAATGTAAAAGTTAGTTTCCTAATGATATTTACATTGTTTAACACTAATGGAATATATTAAAAAATACACACACATCCCGTGCTTGACTTTATGTTTTTACCATGAATGTATTAGGCCGGTGGTTTTTTATTTAATTCAAATTTAAAATTTTAATTGTAAAAGTTAGCTTCCTTAATGATGTTTACATTATTTAACACTAATGAAATGTACTAGGAAGATACATGCACATCCCATGATTGACATCATGTCTTTTGCCATGAATGTATTAGAAATTTCTAATTTCAAATTTAAAAACATGTTTTTAGCAGTTTTTCTCCTGTTTTTGGACGGTAACTGGCCGGTTTTCCCGGTTACTGATTTCAAATTCAAGTTTCAACACTTGAAATTCGGCTGGGTTTTTTTTCCAATTTTCTAGTTACGTTTCCGGTTATCGGCCGGTAACGTACGTATGTATATGTATGTACGTATATGTATGTATGTGTGTCTCTATATATATATACATACATGAAAGACGCTAGGAAAATGAGTGAGGACTAGGTACTACTGACCAGATCATAGTGCTGAGAGACGTTTCGGCGAGTTTGTGTGATAGCATTCTTCCTTGAGATGTGGCGCAGGAAATATTTTGCAGATGCTACCCCGGCTGTTAAAAGCAAGGGTGTCCACCAACCCCTGCCAATTAAATTTACCATACATACAGTTACATACATTATAGCTACTACTTCATTTTTAATTAAACACGAGGAATTTAGTAAGGAACCGAAACCTTTTACTGGCAACGCTGCTACTACTCTTTTGTGCATCTCTGTTAGCAATGAATATCTGCACAGAAATGATTCATGGATTTAGAGCTCTTTTATGGCACCCAATATTTAACATAGTTTTTGTGTTTTATTGAGCTAAACATATAAAGAGATGCAAGCAGGGAATGGTGGAGAGCATATCTAACTCAAATTTCAAACTTTAAATTTAAATTTGAAAATTTTCAAATTCACCCGGTTTGCAAATTCCCAGTGGCGAGGAGATTTCTAGCTCGGCAAGATTTTGAACTCTTTGTGCATCTTTGTTTCAAAGGAAACCCATGGCCAACCGAGTAATTTTCATTAGGATTACAGAAGAAGTTGATAATACCCATAGAAAAAAATAATACCTACACGGAAAAGCCTATAATACCCTTCAAAAATCATTGGCCGGATTTTATTTGTACTACCACCCTTTACCAGTAGTAGAATGTACCGTAAAAATTCTCTAGATTTAATCTTAAAATAAACGAGAAATATAGCACCATGAATCTGTGCAAGTAATTATTAAGATTTATATACATATGTCCCAATTAACCCAGTAGAATGTAGTCTCTTTTGTCATTTCTTAAGACGAGTAGAATGTACGTAATTTGACGTACCAGGAAAAGATTGAGAAGTCCTTTCTTATCAACAAAAGAGAAATAACCATTAATATAGGCATCTGCCAAACCAAGGTCTGCCTCGGTTGCAACCTGAAAATTGCATTTCATATCAAGTAAGCTGAGTGCAGTATATATGCATCACCAGGCATTAATTCTTTCACATGAAGAGAAGAGAAGAGGAGAAGAGACGAACCTTCCAATAGAAGAGGGGGTCATGAACTCTCAGGACAGATTTTACATGGCATTCATTGCCTACTTCACCAAAACTGAACATAGTACCTCCTTCTTCAAGCAAGCTACACGCAAAACTAATGAAGTGAGAATCGACCGTAACTAGACATTGTATATCCTTCAGTTGATGGAAGAACTCAACTCACATCAAGTTACCGAGGGATATGTATCGATTGAGAAATCTTGCTACCAGAAGACGTGCCCCAGCCTCGGTCCATGATGGGACCATCTGCTTTGGGTTTTCCAGAAGGCCACTCTTGTTCCCAAGTAAGCCTTGAGCTGCAGCTTTCCCAGCCTGCACGCATGCATAGTTGATTTTACACGCAAACATGCATAAATATTTCATAGAGAATAAATTAAGTAGACGGGTTGTGATGGAGTACCTTAAGTCCGTCTTCATGGAAGCCATAACCTGTGATTCAAGACAGAAGAGACGTTCAACAGATTCGGACCTAATTGAAATGCAGTAAAATTAATTTGTAATCGTCCTTACATGCCTTCACACTATTTAAGTTACCTTGATATGCCCCACTGTACCATATTCCTCTGGTTCCCTGGATGTGACGAAGCTCAAGAGAAGACTTTGCAGCAGCAACAGACGGAATAGGATGGCTAGTGTTCCATTTGAGCAAGACATGATTCGGGGCATGAGGAGGATTCAGTGTCACCAGGAAAGGACGTCTGCTGATAGATTCTATGTTCTAGAGATCCCAAGAAAATAAGCAAAGATATCACCAACTAATGCACGCGTGTATTGATCCATCGTCCATGCATGCATATGATGGAGGTGGTTCATTAATCTGATCAAAGTAGGACAAGAGTTGCATTGCAAGTTGCTGTTGCTGCTATGTTAGGGTACCTGAAGCAGATTCAGCCAGTAGGCGCTCCATGCCGACGAATTGCGCGGCATCAAACTTCTATCGTGATGGAGGTATATATCACTGCAATGAATAATGGATCAGGAGGCCGGCACACATAAATAAATAGGAGTATATGTATGTAGAGATCACTTTCATAAGGGATCACCAACTGCAATGAGATCGGAATAGCAGGGGCAATACTTATATGGGCATGCGTTACCTACCTGTAGACATACTGGAAAGCACCCAGAATTCTCAATTCCTCATGTGTTGCTTCAGCTCCGAGTATTTTTAGAGCATCAGGTGCATGCACACCAAGTATGATTCTGTCGTAAATCTCCTCCGAGCCATCAACCTCTGAGACTCTGTAACCTGCTGCCACAAATTCACGAATAATAACATGAGGGAGTACAAGAACAGGGAAGGGGAGACAAAAAATTAATGGATGCGATCAACAAAGAGCTTGGCAATTTGGCATCCATGCAGTACCTCCGTCAAAATAAGTTGAGACAGATTTGACTTGGCAACTGGTTTTAACCTGACAACCCATGGTTTCCAGCTCTTCTTGTACCTGTATATATATGTGTGCAGATACATGCATCCATTTTGCAGATGACAGCTACAGTACCCGTGTAACAATACCATGTACGATTGAATTACAGTGATGCATGTGTGCCTACCTTGTTTACATAGGAACGCGAACGATCCTTGACAGTGAACCACTGGGGCGACCGAACAGCTGAAAAATTGATATTTGCATGCATGGTCGATACAAAAGAAAGAATTAGGAGCAGCAGCAATGGGGGGAATTATCATATATGAAGTTGGCATGCAGCACCTGAAGGAGGTGATGGTCACGGCAAAATGAGAGCACAAAGAAAGCAGAGAAGCCCAACACTCCTTGTGACGGACAGGACCATATACACGCACAGATTGGAATCTGAAGCACAGAACAGCGTGGTGATGTGACTCCTTATAATTAATGCTAGGATAGATTAGTAGTACGTACAAGGTAAGCCTCTTGGAACAGCTGGGAATATCCATGCAACTGAATGAACTGCCCCAAAGTCTCGTTCCGGTCCAGATCAGGGTTGGTCTCATGATCCTTCAGGTACCTGCATGCATGCTCCAATTCAGGTTCCAAATTAAGCATGACTGCAATGCATGTTTGTACACACAGTAACAAGTAGCTGGCTCACTCGAGAGCATCGTTCTTGAACTTGAGTATCTTGCGGATCATGCGCCAGAAACTGGGGCTGAGCGCGTTGCTCTTCTGCGCCAAGAGCCCCGCGATGCCGTTGGGCTGCCCCACTCGCATCTGCCACCGCCGCCGTCCAGCTGCGTGCTCACCGAGAAGGACATGTCCGATCTCTCCATCTCCACCCCGAGCCCTTCAAACCACTCCATCATGTTTGGGTACGTAACCTACATTGCATATGTCATACTATATACTCCCAATTGCTAGGGATGAATGAAGAAATAAGCTAGCTAGCTCAAATTAAGGAGGGTATTGATTAATTAATTAAACAACCCACCCGGTTGAAGACCATGAAGCCAAGGTCGAGGTGGACAGCACCGTTATCAACGGCCACGGTCCTGGCATGCCCGCCAACATAGTCCTCCTCGTACACCGTCACTTGTGCGCCGCCGCTTCTCGCCAGCTCATGCGCCGCCGCCAGCCCGCTTACCCCAGCACCCACCACCGCCACCCGCATCTTCTCGCTTCCTCTCTCCCTCTCTCCTCACGAGTCCGGAGTCTCGCACTCCACTCCCCCTTTTATATACAAGGAGTGCGTGGAGGGGCCAGAGAGGAAATCCCGTCAGATTATATCAGACAGGTGCAGCAGGCAGCAGCTGCCAGTCAGCCAACAAGCAAGGATCATCAATTAAGCTATTCCAGTACTACTTATAGATGACACACACACATACGTACATGCATGCATTTATTTTCTGCCAAATCGCAGGTGTAGAAGATTAAGAGAAAATCAGGGTTGAATACTACTATATGGCCGGCTATGCCTATGAGTATATCTGTGTCGTTGTCGAGGCCTGTTAGCCGCGTGACATTGTAAGGTGATCCCTGCCTCCACGTCATCACCTCCCCTCTCCTAGCTATCATCTTCTACTCAACCCTTTTTCCATTCCCTCACCTTAATTAATCACCTTATTAGCGTTTTAATGAATGGATCCTCAGGTGTGGAGTAACTAATATTAATTCTTGACAACCTATTTTCTTGCAAGGACTTAATTAGGACAATATTAATTCTTGCCAGCGGGAGAAACTGCAACAGGGGAGGCCATCGCCGGAGGGAGTTGCCACAGCAGGGAAGCTCGTCTCTGGAGGGAGGAGCTGCAGCAGGGGAGCTTGCCGCCTGAGGGAGGAGATGCAGCAGCAGCAACAACCGTCGCCGCCACCCTCCCGCGCTGTCGCTATGACACCGTCCTCGAGCGTGCGTGTGCCATTGCCACTGCTATAAAATGTGGGCTTAATTAAATTTGATTGTGGGCTTCATGCCGTCATAACACTGGATAGGCCACTCAAACGAGTACACGATCTGTTAGCCAATTACTCCGATTACTCACTCGATTATATTGGTTAAACTGGAAATGTACATATTTTTGCCTACTCGTACTCGGTAAAGGGACCTAGTCCTAGTACTCGGGCAAGAACACCTAGTACTTGGCTAGAAGACTTCAAGTTCCCTACTGTCAACCAGGGTCTTGGATACGATCATTCAAAGGATGTGAGGAGACATCCACCTACAGTTATTAGAGCTGTACAGGGAGGTGGGATTGAGGTTGAGCCCATGTCTAGGAAGACCGTGTCTAGGGAATGAGGTCCTGGCATGCCCGCCAAGATAGTCCTCCTTCTCGTACACCGTCACTTGTGCGCCGCCGCTTCTCGCCAGCTCATGCGTCGCCGCCAGCCCGCTTACCCCAGCACCCACCACCGCCACTCGCATCTTCTCGCTTCCTCTCTCCCTCTCTCCTCATGAGTCACAGGGAGTGCGTGGAGGGGCCAGAGAGGAAATCCCGTCAGATTATATCAGACAGGTGCAACAGCTGCCAGTCAGCCAACAAGCAAGGATCATCAATCAAGCTATTCCAGTACTTCTATACATGACACACACACACACAAACTCATAAAATTTTGTTGAATCAATTAATCATGCAACGGAGTAATCGGTAGTAAACAATTTTATTGCACACGCTTCTTCTCTCTCCTTTTCTTTCTCTCTCCACTCTTTTTCCCCATACGGCGGTGTCCAGAGCCACTTTGCCTTTTCCTCTTCTTTGGTTCTCTCTTTCTTTTCCTCAGTTGGCTTCATGGCTCCTCTCTCCAGCACCGGCCACTGCGCCTAGCTTCCAGCCGGCGCCCTGCACCTCCCTGTGCCGCCGCCTAGCTCGGCCTCCATGCGCGGCCTGCGTCTGCCCTCCAGTGCCTCTTCTCTATTTACTTCTTCGACCCCCCATCTCCTCTCCTCTAGCTACTCTCTCTATTTCTTGATTTTGCATGGATTTATACTTACCATTTGAGTTGTTTTTTATTTGAGGATGGTGAAGATGGTGCTACGACGGGTCCCGTGCGCCGGGCCAGGGAGTACAGGTGGTCGTGGCTTGGCCCGCCCCTCGGTGTGATGCTACTGGTGTATGCTATTGTTGGATGCCTAGTTGTGTATTATGTATGGTGGTCCGATGGTGTGGTACCATCATTCATGAAAAGAAATAGCAAAAGTAACTTAGGGTTGGAATGTAGCTACCTCGTCGGTTCCCAAATGTGGCTTCGGTGGTGGTTGCTTTCTTGGCTGTGCTTCTACTTGTTTGTGCTTGAAGCCGATCTTCCCGATGCTGGCCGAATGGATGGCAATGGAGCTGGGGGAAGAGAGGAGAGGAGGTGGGAAACGGTGATGGCTTGCTGCTCTTGGCTTGCTTCTCGCTCTCTATATGCTATCTTCTGCGTGTGCGTGGCCGTGTCCTCGCTCTTGTCGGTGTGCCGACTGACTATTATTTCGGTTTCTAAAAGCTACTTTTTAATTTTTTACAATAACTAACTTTTAAATAGAGTACTTTTTAAGATAAGATCTACTAATTAATTGTAGTATATACTTTACTGACTTTATTTCTATTTGCAAAAATCGCACGTGAGTTTCTGTTACTCTGTAATCTCTCGCACAAACAGTCTAAAAACCATAAACCACAGCCAAAAGTCATAAGCTTCAGCCAAAAAGAACAGGCCGGTTGTAGCTTCCTAGGCAAAGTTCTATCATGCTGCTTTTACGGTTTCCCGTTTCACTGTGGAGATGAACCACGGTTGATATTATCATGTAAGTAAATTTTTGTCAAACAGCTTTAAACAGTTTTGTTCAACATCTACCCACCAATTAGAAGCTATTAAAGGCGTCCACGCTCCAGTGTCCAAACTAGGTAAACAGTCCTAAAACTAGTCAAGTATAGTATAGCTTGGTCTCTGCCTCCTTCACCTTGAAGGGCTCCTCCACCCGTTTCGAATCGCGTCGAGGCAGCAGGAAGAACAGAGCACGTGGCTGCTTCGGGCGCCCCGCATCACGTCGGGAAAGAACAGAGCACATGGCGGGCAGAGACAGCAGGAGCGCTGTGCCAGAAATTCAGAAGAAAAAAAAACAAAGCACATGGCGGTGATGACTTGCTGGTCTTGGCTCTGCTTGTTCCCGTCATTGGGAAATGCCCATCTCTCTCTATGCTATTATGCCTGGTTTATCCTTATTTTTGTTAGGAAATCTGGGCCTGGGCCAGCAGCTCTGATATATGGTGGACATCTTATTGTAGACTATAAATAGAGAGTTATACCGGCATATTTTGTACTCATGCAATCAGAAATTAATAAAAGAAAGATCAGGAGTTCTTACTATCTCTCTATGTGTTTTTAATCTATTATTCCGTCTTCTATGATTGATTCGTTTCGTTCTAAGCAGAGGAATCGATCGGACTGATCGCCAGCGATGGTTCCTCAACATGTTATCAACATGACTTTGCTCCGGTGAATGGAAGGTGTCGTAGGGATGGCCCCCACCTAAACCCAGCAGGCCTGGTAGGAGATTATAAGGCCCAGAATAGGCCATATGTATTGACATAACTGCCCCCAAAGGGGATAACCAGATGTAAGGGTATAACTGTAAAAGCACTCCTCATGTGTTATATATATGAGTACAAGCCATGGGGAGGAGGCCCAGGCCATTACATTCATCTTCATCACTCTCCACTACCATCTCTCTCTGTTTGGTCTGTAGCCACAACAGTTGGCGCCGTCCGTGGGGAGGACAAGGACAAGCCTGAAGACCGAAGAAGAAGGATGGCACCGAAAAAAGCTTCTTCAGCGGCGGCGAAGGGAAAGAAGGCGGCCGGGCCGGAGCGTCGTATGAGTACCAGGGCCTCGGCATCGGCAGCGGCGGGCGCGGGTGGCGACGCAGGCGCGGTGGCCGAAGACGTCGACGTTCGCGCGGCGACGACCAACCTCGTCACCGGCACCGCGACGACCAACCCCGTCACCGGCACCGCGACGACCCGCCCCGTCACCGACGCTGCGAGGACGGACCCCGCGGTCGAAGACGTCGACGCGGGTGCGGCGACAACCGACCCCGCCGACACAACGGCAGCCGACCTCGTCGCCCCCACTGCAACCCTCGCCGGCGGCGTGGACCGGGCGGTTCGAGGTAGCCACGACGGAGCGACCGGCAGCTCGGGACCTCGCGACGCGGTCGTCCCCGCGCCGATCCGCCCGTCGGGAGCACCGGCGACCCCGCCCGCACAGGCGGTGGAAAGCCCTACTGGCGGCCCTCAACGCGTTCCAGCGGGAGCTAGGGGACCTTCACGGAGCCGTCCGAGATATGCAAGAGGCTCGGAGCCAGCAGGCCGCGCCGACAATCACGACCGAGCCCACGCCGGAGAGGACGGACAGTCGCGAAGCCCCCACGTCTAGCCGCGTGCCGCTGCGGCGCGTAGATCCGGAGTCCCCGCTTTCGGCGGGGCTGTAGCAGGCGGCATGGCCCGAAGACTTCAAGTTCCCTAGCACCGTCGACTCGTACAAAGGCGACATGGACCCTCGTGAGTTCGTGCGCGTGTACGAAACCGCAATCGAAGCCGCGGGCGGAGACGACACCACGAAGGCGAAGGGACTCCCCCTCACGCTGCAAGGAGTGGCGCTCTCTTGGTTCCTTATCATAGAGCCGGGCTCCATCTACGCGTGGGAGCAGCTTCGTGTCCGCCTTCACAACAACTTCCAATGAAACTACGTCGACTGAGTCGACGCGGACCAACTCTTTGCTGTAAAGCAAAAACCCTCGGAGAGGCTCCGAGACTACTTCAAACGCTTCGCCAAGATTCGATGCCAAGTGAAAGACGTTAACGAAACCACCATCGTTAACGCAGCCATACAGGGCCTTCGCCCGGGCCCGATGGCCGAGTACAACGCGCGAAAGCCAATCAAGACGGTGGCGAAGCTCTTCGACAAAATGGAAGAATATGCCAGGGCGGAGGAAGACGCACGGCGAAGACAAGGTGACGACTCCGACACCAACCACGCCGGAGTCTCGGCAAAAGCCGAAGATCCGCCGAAGGGCGGTTCTTCGAAGGGAAAACGTAAGCAGGAGTCGTCTAGGGACGCGCCCGACCGCAGGGACGCCTCGCATAAGGAGTCGTCCGATCAGCCCAGGCGCGGCCAGCAGAGGTCGAGGCGAAACCGGTACGTCCTCGACATCGAAGGCGGGTCCGACGAGGGTGCTCCACGGGCCGAAGCGGTCGGGGGCGCCGTGGCCGGGGGCGCGGCCATGGCAGGGGCCGCGACGATAAGGGTCGTGGAGATTACGACGACCAGCATCAGGGACTGTGGTGCGTAGTCCACGGCCGCGGCAATCATGATACCCGCGCCTGCACCTCCATCGCGGCGCTCCGCGACAGCGTCGCTAGGGACAGGAACCCGGAGGGCGCCCGCCTGCGGTGGCCCACGTCCAATTCCCATACGAGGCCCCCGCGCAGGTACAGGCGCAAGGGATGCAACCCCAGGAAGGCACATTACGGATCCAAGCTCACGTACAGCAGCCTCGGGAGGGCCTCCTGTCGCTGCAGGCCCCGGAAGCAACCTACCGCAGGGTCATTAACGTCATATCCGGAGGCTCTGCGCTGGAGTTCGCCTCGGCACGGCAGCAGAAGGCCTATGCGCGAAGACTCCACGTGGCGGCATACCCAGCGCAAGCACCGCCGGATTGGGCGCAGCACGCAGTTACATTCACACCCGACGACGCCTAGGGTGTGGACTTCCCTCATCAGGACCCCTGGTCATCCGGGTCACTATCGCGGGATGCGACGTGGGGCGTGCCTTGGTGGACGGCGGTAGCTCCGCGAACGTATTGTTTGCGGCGGCCTTCGACCAGATGGGGATCCCTCGAAGCCGCCTAGGGCCCTCGGGAATCCCACTGCAGGGCTTCGGGGGACAGCCCCTGCGGGCGCTGGGCCAAATAGGTCTTCAAGTCTCCTTCGGCCGAGATGACAATGTGCGGGCCGAAGATGCCACCTTCGACGTGGTCGACCTTCCGTACCCCTATAATGTCATATTAGGGCGCCCAATCCTCAACTCCTTCGGTGCGGTACCGCATCACGGCTATCTATGCATGAAGATCCCGGGTCCCCGGACCATCATCACCGTCCGAGGCGACCAGGATATGGCCCGGCGCATCGAGCCAGGTACCAGGTGCCCGCGTCGCGAAACCCAATGACGCTCCTAGCAGCTGGCGTCACCGCACGGAGGTCCGCGGGGCCATTCGCAGGCGCCTTGGCCGACCCTGCAGATGTCTAGCGACTAGAGGCTTCGGCCGCACCAAGGGCAAACGGTTAGTATATCCATCCTTTGTAGTTGCTCACCCGCGCAAACGGGGATGTAATGAAGATCGCCATTTGTCGCTAATCTTTCTTTATCACGCCCAAGTACGCGGTGAAGGCGCGCGCAGGCTTAGCCAACGCGCGTGTTCCCGCAGTATAAATCGAAGTCGCACGTTCGCGTGTGCACTCGCCGTAGCCAAAAGGTGACGGGCCTGAGTATAAACAAAGATGCACGTTCGCGTGTGCACTCGCCGTAGCCAGGGGTACAGGACTGAGTATAAATCAAAGACGCACGTTCGCGTGTGCACTCGCCGTAGCCAGGGGTACGGGACTGAGTATAAATCGAAGTCGCACGTTCGCGTGTGCACTCGCCGTAGCCAAAAGGTGACGGGCCTGAGTATAAACAAAGACGCACGTTTCGCGTGTGCACTCGCCGAGCCAGGGGTACGGGACTGAGTATAAATCGAAGTCGCACGTTCGCGGTGTGCACTCGCTGTAGCCAAAAGGTGACGGGATGAGTATA